>ML816674.1:56507-68537 GCA_009831015.1 Picea engelmannii | reverse complement strand
ATGCCTCTTGGCACGCCTTAGGTCCTTTGCAGCTTGTTCATAGTGATTTGTGTGGTCCACTTTCTTCTCCTTCTTTTTCTGGGTGCAAATATTTCTTAACTTTCATTGATGACTTTTCCAAACGTACTTGGGTTTACTTCTTAAAAATCAAGAGTGAAGTTTTTGACAAGTTTTGGGCCTACAAGGCCCTTGTAGAAAAGCAATATGGACATCAAATTCAAAGGTTAAGAACAGATAATGGAGGCGAATATGTGAACAGTTATTTTACAAGCTACTGCACTACATAGGAAATCCAAATGCAACACATTGTTCCATATACACCACAACAAAATGGTGTTGCTGAGAGAAAGAACTGCACATTAAAAGAAATGGTTAATTGTATGATCCAATCTAATGGATTAAGTCTAAAGTATTGGGAGGAAGCCATCAACTGTGCAAATTACATAGTAAATCACACTCCCACAAAGGCTCTTAAAAATTTAACACCAGAAGAAGCTTGGACTAAAATTAAACCAGATGTAAGTCACTTTCGTGGATTTGGCAGTATAGCATGGGCTCACATTCCTGATGAGAAAAGGAAAGCATTTCAGCCTAAAAGTGAGAAGTGTATATTTGTTGGTTATTCTGAAGATGTCAAAGGTTAGAGACTTCTTCAATCACATTGTAATGAAATTATTATTATAAGAGATGTTAAATTTGATGAAAATCTCTTGGCCTGTGAGCCTAATTCGGCGATTGTGCCTTCTTCAGCTTGCGAGCCATCTTAGATGTTTGTGCCTTCTTATGATCTAGTTTCTTCTTCAGATGATGACAGTGAGGATGAAAATACACCTCTGCCTGCTCACCCTCCTCCAGATGAGTCCTTTGAACATGAACTAGCACCAGCTCCACCGCTTCCTGGATGGGTCTGTTCAACACAAGAAGCAGCCGGTGATCTTGTCAGTGATCCTTCATATCAGCATCAGACAAGTTCACAGTTCCAATGAGCCTCTTCTCTTTTGGCTCAAGTTTCAGAAACTCATGATCCATAGACATTTTCAAAACTTCAGGTCATTCAGATTGGGATACAACAATGAATGAAGAGCATCATTCTTTAATGCAAAACGATACTTGGGATCTTGTACATCTTCCAAAAGGAACAAAACTTGTTAGATGTAAATGGGTCTACAGAGCTAAGTATGCATCAGATGGAAGTGTTGAATGACACAAGGCTCGGTTAGTTGCCAAAGGATTTTCCCAATTTGAAGGAATTGACTATAATGAAACCTTTTCTCCTGTAGCAAAAAAGAATTACATCCGCCTTGTTCTTGCCCTTGTTGCCTCACATAAATGGGAGGTCCATTAGATGGATGTTAAATCCACCTTCTTGCACGAAGATTTGCAAGAAGAAATATACATGGAACAACCTCATGGCTATGTCCAGAATGACTCTAGCCTTGTTTGTCGCCTCAATAAATCTCTTTATGGTCTCAAGCAAGATCCCCGAGCATGGTATGCCAAAATGGATAGCTTTCTTATTGCCACTAGATTCTCTAGATGCCATTCTGATCCTAATGTCTATACCAAGAAAGTAGGAATCCATATCATAATCCTTTTCCTTTATGTTCATGACCTTATCCTTATTGGTAGTGACTCTAAACTTTTAAACCATGTGAAAACTAACCTTAAGAAGAAATTTGAAATGGCAGACTTAGGCTTTTTGCATTATTTCCTTGGCTTCCAAGTTTTGCAAACCAATGAAGGAATTTTTCTTTCCCAGACTAAGTATGCTAGTGACCTTGTTCGTCGCTTTCACATGGACGATTGTAAACCAACCCTTTCTCCCTTCCAGCATGGAGTCAATCTTTCAGCCACCTATACTTCTCCTGAAGTTGATGCTACCCTGTACTGTTAGTTAGTTGGTAGCCTCTTATACTTGACTCATACCTGTCTTGATCTTTCCTTTGTTGTTGGTATTGCTACCCAATATATGCAAACACCCCATGAAATCCATTATAAAGCATCTAAATAGATACTTCGCTATGTTCGTGGTACAATTCAGTTCGGGATACATTACAGTTCAGGGGGGACTCCTTTATTGGTTGGTTTCACTGATTCAGATTGGGCCGACGACCTTGATGATTGGAAGTCTACTGCAGGTTATGTTTTCCTTAGTTAAGGACTTGTCACTTGGGCCTGTAAGAAACAACAGGCTATTTCACTTTCTTCAACAGAAGTAGAGTACCGAGCAGTGGTAAATGCAAGTCAGGAAGCCCTGTGGCTTTGACAAATCCTTTCAGAGTTTGGATTCCAACACCAGCATCCGACCAACCTTTGGTGTGACAATCAGAGTGCCATAAATCTTGCCAAAGACCCAATTCAACATCAGCCTAGAAAACACATCAATCTACACATGCACTTTATTAGAAAGCTCATTCATGATCAAGTGATTGAAGTGCTCTTTTTCCCTACAAAAGATCAAGTTGTAGACATTTTCACAAAGTCTCTTACAGAAGTGAAGTTTTCCAAACTTCGATCTATGTTAGGAGTTCAAGAAGTTGTCATTAAGGGGGGATAGGCTCTAATGCCTCCTTCCTTCTCCTATTGTGTCACTATTGTAAATCCTTTAATCCTATCCCAATTTGTTCTTAAGGGGGGATGTTAGGATATTTAGAAACTTAGGAGTTAGTAAGATCTACTTGGTCTATTGTGTCGTTAGGTAAAAGTGTGTTTTCTAGTGTGTTTATTTAGTATGCATTAGTATGCATTTGTAGTTAGAAAATATGACAGTCACGATATGTTCCCGACAAAGAGTGATCCGACGGTTCATACTCTCCTCAATCTTAACGACCATTGATCTGTGGCTTAACACCCGATTGGTCCATGATCTCTATTTAAAGAGCATGGAGGGTCATTTGTCAATGATTGATTGTGAGAAACTCTCTTGTAAAATCTCTTTGTAATCTTTTTCTTTGCATTAATAAACTGATCCAAGTGGTGGCATTGGTTGGGGCCGTGGATGTTTCCCCGTAGGGGTTTTACCACATGAAAACATCGGTGTATTGATATTTGATCTGGTTATGTGAGTGGTTACTGAAGGTGTTCGTCCTCTGTTAGAATAACTGTGTTGTCGAAAACACTTGTGTTATATAGTGGTGAAGATTTGTAATGTATTTCAGCCATCAGATGCTCTTCTGACCTCACACATTAGGGGGCATCTGTTATAGCCCTAAATTGTACCTGACATGAATACCTGGAATCAGACCATCTAACTTTCTATATTTACCAAGCCATTATTGAACAACTCTTCTAAAAACCATCATTTTGAAGGTATACAGGCCATGCACCATTAATGCCTGTGTACACACGCTAGCTAAGCCACTACAGATCGTGTACACTCACAAAATATCGCAAAATGTGGAAACTTTCATAGGATATTGGTTTATGGGTAGTTACTTAACCATTTGAATGCCCATATCCATTCACCCCAACCGTTACTATCTCTTCTGGCCTATACAAGAATGGGTTAGGGTCCCAATGCAAAGAGAAGCATGCGAGCAAAGAAAATCTACCCATTTTATCAATCCCCCTTTGCCCCAATTGTAAATCCTTTACAATTTCCCTAAGAGTGAAATGAAGAGGAGAAGAAGACATGGAAGCAGTTGGTGCATGGTGAAGAGGAGCCCAGGACCAAGTTTGAGGAGCAGTTTCGATGTCATGTTGTAAGCGACTTTTGTGAGATTAATATAAAGAAGTACTTTTTCTATCCCGCCAAATGACATATTAAACTTATATGATTTGTTTACATTTCTTGTTTATGATGTCTAACCCACTAATCCATATGTAGAATGCATGGTTTTAGTTTCTTGTTTGTCTTTTGATGAATGCAGGTCATCCTTGGGAGGATATTTGTAGCTAGGAAACAACCAAGCGTAAAGGGATCAACACTGGACGTGGAGTTTAAGGTAGGCCTACCGGATCCCTCTCTCTTGTCTTTTATGTATGATTGTGGGGTAATGTTGGGATAGTGATAAAAAGTAGGAGACTTTAGATGGATAGATCTGCCTACACTTTAGGCCCTTTGTGTAGTCCGTAGAGGGGTTTTCCCGCTATAGCAATTATTAATTGTAAAATTTGCATTCTTAATTTAGACATTAATTAGCACTAAAAACAAATAGAAAAAAAATAAACATATATGTATAATATGAGATAAAAATGTTGGACAACTAAGAGGGTGGGGTGAATCAGTTGTCACGTTTCTTAAGAAATTATGCTTCTTTTAAAATCTTTACAACGCACTCAATGATGATCACAATAATGCAGGGAAATAAACAATGGCACATTCAGCATTAGTCACATATATGAGAAACACAGAGATAGATATTTCCCAAGGAAACCCATACAGGGTAAAAACATCTTCTTCTTTATATGATAAGTATTATTTACATTCTTTACATTATCATACATATGAGCACCAACTCATTCTGAGGCTACAACCTCTGTTTTGCAAGCTGCAACTTGTTGAGAGCACCAACTCTCTGTTTTTCTCTAGCACCCACTAGAAGGAAGCACCAACTCCCTAGTTTCTCTAGCACCAACTAGAAGGAAGAACCAACTAGAAGGAAGCACCAACTTCCCGTGTTCAAGAACCCACTTGAACCTCTAAGGACACCAGTCCTCCCTAGTACCTCCCAACCACCCTGTTTTATAAATCTTTGCTACTGAAACTTATTACAGTGATATAATGTTCAACAATGGCTTACCAGACTCATCACTGTTCTGCTGCATTTCGTTGCTCTGTCCGCCTCACTACCTTCCTGCACACATCCTTTTCTATTCAATTCAAATGTTGCACTCTCCTCCTTCTTCACACATGAATGACCTTCAACAACAGCAACCACAGTAACACCAACAGTAACCACAGCCACATCTCTTCTCTATATTATGTATTTATGGCTTTTGTGCACCTTGTGCATGCAATGTGCGCAATACCTCTGCATACTCACACCGCACTGATCTCCTCCACAACTCGAGTGCTCCGTCTGATCATCATCGTGACTCTTCAGCTTCTCTAGTAATTTTTCCACTCGTTCAACATCACTGTATGTTATGTTGAGATTCCTCAGCCTCTCTGGCAGTTGAGACTCTTCGTCTTCTCTGTGACAGTCAAGCTCACCTTATCTGTTCCAGTTATAGGCTTCAATGCTCATCCTACTGTCAATCGCCTCCACAAGCATATTCATCCCTCTTGAATATTCCCAGAGACTCTTCATCTCCTTTGGTGAACACACTCAGTCCTCTTCGAGTCCTCTCGCAGAGATCTTCATTTTTTTAGCTGTTACACCGAGAAGTGCAAAAGTAGCCCTTTGATCTTGTTCAACTTCACCTGAACCGTTGGATTAAGAATAAAGAATCTTATGCATGTTTCTCCATTTTGTAATTCGGCATTTATGTGGTGAAGCTTAGCACCTCTAGATTCTTCCTCCATCTTCCATCGATGTGCCCAATGGCTGTGACCACACGTTTATGCATAAAGCGCTTTTACGATTTCACATTTCATGAATCTGTAGATGAGGCATATTGACTCTCCAAGTCGCGATCCCCGAAACCCTGAAATGGAGCTTATCTAAACTGACTCCTTCCCTTGTCTTGACCACCGGCGATGACCATAGGCTATTCCAAAAGGCACTTCATATTTCACGAGTTTCCACACCATGCTCCATTGACTCCAAGTCAGCGAAATTCCAATCGCTTGCAACTTGTCCTATGATTTGACGGTTTAGATCTGATCTTGATTCAACAGCTTAGATCATATCGCGATTTCGCATATCGTGATTTCGACGTTCTTGTGGTTATGTGTCTTGCCTCTCCAAGTCGTGATTCGCGAAGCTCCGAAATGGAGTCAGATCAATGGTCCATATCACACCTTGATCTGACGGCTGTGATTAAATCGTGATTTCACATATCACTATTCCTAAGATGGAGGTTCTCGTCACTCCAAGTCACGATAGGTGAAGCTCCGAGATGGAGCTCATATCAATGATCCATGTTCTTGGTGATCCGACAGTCTTGATCTTTTCACGATCTCGCATCTCACTATTCCTTAGATGGAGATTCTCGTCACTCCAAGTCATGATAGGTGAGACTCCGAGATGGAGCTTAGATCAACGGTCCTCATTCTTAGTGTTCTGATGGTCCTGATCTTTTCATGATCTCGCATCTCGTTGATCCTTAGATGGAGATTCTTGTCACTCCAAGTCATGATAGGCGAGACTCTGAGATGGAGCTCAGAACAATAGTCCTCGTTCTTGGTGATTTGAAGGTCCTGATATTTTCATGATCTCGCATCTCGCTGATCCTTAGATGGATATTCTCGTCACTCCAATTCGCGATTCACGAAACTTTGAAATGGAGTCTTTGACTAGCTCTGATCTTTCGCCACACGTCCTCTTGATCCAATGGTCCACGACTGTCCTTTCTAACGTGGTCTGCCATATTCACCTCCTGCATCTGATGGCCCAGATCACACCTTGATCCAACGGCTATGATCATTTCACCATTTCTCATTTCTCCACTTCTGTGGTGAAGTGTTTCGATGCTTCAACTCCACTTCGCGATTTCCCCACTTCGCGATTTCACCACTTCAGTGGTGAAGTGTTTCGACACTTTAACTCTTGATCCTTTTGACACTTCAATTGTTGATCATGCTAATCTTTTCCATCATTTTTCTTGCCATCAATGACAAGCTTACTCCCAACTGTAAACCTTCCAACAATCTCCCCCTTTGGCATTGATGGCAACCCTAAACAACTGTGCTAATATGTTTGAACCTCCAACTGTAGAATCTGATCTGGACAACTCTTTTTATCTGCCTTTGACATCAATGTCAAAGAAAACAAGCTCCCCCTAAGCTGTTGCAGTAATTTTATGAGGTATCAGATCTGCAATCAATACAAGACCCCCCCTGATAGGATGGACTTTGTTACATGTGAGACGAGATAACACCCAGCTTATGTCTGAGATATTCAAATGGTGTCTTGGGTAGAGGTTTAGTAAAAATGTTTGCAATTTGTTCTATGGTTGGAATGTAATGGACCTAAACAATCTGATTGGATACCTTCTCTCTCAGAAAATGATATTTTATGGGAATATGCTTGGTCTTGGAGTGGAATATAGGATTTTTAGACGCACTGATGGCACTAGTGTTATCACAATGAATTGGGATCGGTGCAGTGTATTTTACCTCCAAGTATGCAAGTGTTTGAATCATCCATAATACCTAAGTGCAACAGGTAGCAACAACAATGTACTCTGCCCATGTGGTTGATAAAGAAATGGAACCTTACTTTTTACTAAGCCAGGCTACTAAGGAGTCACCCAGGAAGAATGCTCCTCCACTGGTGCTTTTTCTCTCATCAACACAGTTTGCCCAATCTTCATCTGAATAAGCAGTCAATTGAAGATTTTGATTTCTGGGATACCACAGACCATAGGTCATTGTTTCTTTCAAATACCTGAATATCCTTTTGACATCTTGCAAATGACTCTGTTTAGGTGCAGCCTGATATCTTCCTACCATTCCTACAACATGCATTATTTCTGGGCGAGATGCTATGATGTACAGCAGGCTGCCTATCATTGATCAATATGACCTTTGATCAACATTAGGTGAATCATCATCCTTTCTTAATTTACATCCAGTTACCATAGGTGTACCCACAGGTTTAGAATCTTCCATTTGAAACATTTTCAACATTTCTCTTAGATATTTTTCTTGAGAAATGAACATCCCTTCGGACCTCTGAGTAATTTGCAGACCAAGAAAAAATAACATTTCTCCTATCATAGACATTTCAAATTCAGACTCCATGGCAGACGCAAACAATTGTACCAATGAATCCTTACTACATCCAAAGATGATGTCATCTACATGGACCAATATGATGAGAAAATCATTATCCTCTGTTTTAATATACAGATTATTGTCAGTTGTTCCTCTCTTGAACCCTTTTTCTTTGAGATACGTATCCAGTCTGTGATACCAGGCTCAAGGGGGTTGTTTTAAACCATATAAGGCTTTCTTCAATTTTCATACTAAGTCAAGGTTATCAGACAGTTTGAAACCCTCTAGTTGTTCCAGATAGACTTCTTCACTTAAATATCCATTTAGAAAGGCTGACTTGACATCCATTTGGTAGACTTTAAACCTTTTATGACAAGCATAGGCAAGAAACATTCTGATAGCTTCTAATCTTGCTACGGGTGCAAATGTTTCATCAAAATCTAGTCCTTCTATCTGAGCATATCCTTTATAGACTAACCTTGCTTTGTTCCTGATAACTTGTCCTTGCTCATTCAACTTATTCTTAAAGATCCATTTGGAGCCAATGACATTTTTACCTTTAGGTCTTTGAACCATCTCCCACGTATTGTTTTTCTCAATCTAATCAAGTTCTTCATTCATTTCTTTAAACCAGTGGTCATCTTTGCTAGCTTCATTAAAATTCTTGGGTTCCATCATGGATATGAAGGCTATATGAGATTGTTCGGTGTTTTTTATTAGCTTTCTCCTGGTTTGTACACCTTTGTCTTTTTCTTCAATTATCTGACTTGCGGGATGATTCTTTTGAATGATTCTAGAGGAGGAATTTGTAGTTGATTGCTCATTTGAGTCTGTTTGAGTGTCTGAGTCTTCATCTGATTTAGAGTCTTTGTTTTCTGATTCTTGGACCTGTTCATTTTCAGCTTTAGTTGTATATTCTGTACAAGACTCATTACTGTGCACCTCTCTTGTTGGGATTCCTTCATCAATTTTTACATCAATACAGTCAACCATTTTATGCAGCCTCTTATTATAACATCTATATCCTTTACTGTTTGTAGCATACCCTAATACGATACCTTCATCAACCCTGTCATCATATTTTCCGAGGTTCTCATCATTATTATTTATGTATCATTTACTCCCAAAGACTCTGAAGTGTTTGATTGAGGCAGGTCTTCCAAACCATAATTCATAAGGTGTCTTGTCACTTTGTGGTCTGAGGTGGGCTTTGTTAAGAACATGGATTGTTGTGTGTATTTTTTCTATCCAGTAGATTTGACCAATGTTCTTCTCATTCATCATTGACCTGGCCATTTCCTGCACTATTCTGTTTTTCCTCTCAACAACTCCATTTTGTTGTGGAGTTCTTGGGATTGTGTATTCTCTCTTGATCCCATGTTCATCGCAGAATTCCTTGAAGTCTCTTGAAATAAACTCTCCTCCCCGATCTGATCTTACTGACTTTAACCTCTTGCATGTTTGAGTCTCTGTTAAAGCCTTAAATATTTTAAACTTCTCAAATGATTTAGCTTTTTCTTTGAGAAAGGCAACCCAAGTAAGTCTGGAATAATCATTGATAATCAGCATGAAGTAGTTTTCTTTCCCTGTGCCTTCCTATCTTGATGGTCCACATAAATCCATATGAACTAGTTGGAGTGGTTTCTCTATTGAAGTAAAGCTCTTGGACATAAATTGTGTCATGTTTTTCTTCGCTACTTGACAGGGTTTACACATTGAATCATGGGGCTTTGATATTCTCGGAAGATCTTTTACTGCCTTGAGGTTTTTGAGTTTGATTAAGTGGTCAAAGTTTATATGTCCAGGTCTCCTATGCCATAACCATCTTTCATCATGTTTTCTTAGATGACATTCTTCTCTATTTTCTTTCAGCACATATACATTATTTTATGTCCTTATGCCTTTGGCCACCACTTGTCTTGAGTTTACAGACTTTATCTTGCAGTCCTTGGACATGAACAACACTTCGCATCCTCTGTCACACATTTGAGTTACACTGAATAGATTATGTTTCATCCCATCCACAAGTAGAACATCTTGGGCTTTTCCTTTTCCATTACTTAAGCTCACCATCCCTTTACCCTTTATTTTCCCTGGAGCATCATTTCCAAAGATTATGTTTCATGATTTGCTTTCACTTAGAGATAGAAACTTGCCTTTTTCTCCCATCATGTGTTTGGAGAATCCACTGTCTATATACCAAGGGTTCGTTTTTCTTTGAGAGGACAACACTAATCCACACTTGTCACTTTCCTTCTTCTTCCAAAACTTGACATTTTCAGCAGGAAATTTCGAATTTGGTTCATATTCCCTTAAACGACAGTCAATAGATTTATGTCCATAGTTATGATAGATGTAGCATTCAATATCATTGTTCAAGAGGTCAAACTTATTGGTGCATCATTGTCTACTCATTGACTGTTGATTATTTCTTGACCTCTTTAGTTGCATGTCCCTGGACTTAATTTGGCAATTGGCAATCAGTGAAGGTTTGTTACTTGGATGCATCATTCTTTGTTGTGGCAAGTATTTATTCCTTTGAAATCTTAATTGCTCATGTCTAAGTCTTAAGGAACAATTTACAGCTTTGTGACCAAAGTTAGCACAGTAGAAACAATAGCCATAGAAAAATTCTTTGTACCTGGAAAATGGTTGTCTTATTTGAGCAAATCGATTTCTTCCAGGTTGATGACGTCGTTCAACAGTGAGCACATTACTTCTTTGTTCTACAGATTTAGATTTGGCATCTTTTACCTTACTCGACCTGGGCGGCTGGTTGTTTTCCTTTGTTTCTGCAGGATTGTTATTGCTATTGGTTGTACTTTTGACAAACTTGATGGGTTCTTCATTTCCTGGCTTACCACTCATGATCCTTCTTCATACCTCAAGCCAGTTTTCAACTTTGGATTCCTTTGCTGATTCAGAATGGTCGCCAATCCTTCTGAGGCTTTGATACTTGATAGATTTTGATTATACAAGGCTTGAAAATTCTCCATTTGTTTCCTCGTTTTCACTACTTCTTGTTCTAATGCTTCACATCTTGCCTTCTTTTCTAATAGATGTTGTTTCAGAATCTCTTCGATTTTCTTTGCCTCTTCCAATTCTACTTTTAGTAGGACAAGGTCTTCATCAGGTTATTTACTGTCTTTCTCGAACTGTATCAACAATTGTCTTTGTTTTCTGTTCTTGATTCTTATTATGTCAATCTCTTCCAGTGCACTGATCATTTCTCCTTCCATGTCAACCACAACTTCTTCTTCATCACTCCCTGTGCTTTTATTATCATAATCCTCTTTGTCCATAAGTATGAATTCATTTAGTTTATCTTCAATAGAGGAGTCATTTTCGTTATCATCTGAAGGATCATCATCATTGTTTACGCACAGACTTTTCTTCTTAAATTTTTTCTCTTTAAAGAAATTTCTGTGTTTGTACTTCTCCTCATCATCACATGTATGATCCTTTCCTTTGTGTGGACATTTATTTTCAAAATGACCTATCCTACCAGAGTTGAAACATTTGAAAGGAAGTTTACCTTTGTATTTTCCTAATCCCTTCTTTAGTCTCTTCACAAATTTTGCTTCAATTTCAATGGGCTTGGAATCCTCATTATTGTCTGCTTTAAATGATGCTTCTCTGGAGGTAGGTTTATATTTAACTATTCTCATTTCATATGCAGTCAATGTTCCTAGCAGTTGATCAAACTCCAAGGTTTTTAGATCATTAAGTTCTTCTATAGCAGAGGCCTTCGGGTTGAACCTATCTGGGAGAGATCTCAAGATTTTCTGAACTAAAGGAGGTTCATCAATTGTTTCACCAAGTGCCTTCATTGCATTTACCATTTCTTCTACTCTCAGAAAGTATTTTCGAACAGTTTCATCTTCCTTCATCTTCAACTATTCAAACTGTATTTTGTAGGTTTGAAGCTTTCCATCCTTTACCTTCTCATTACCCTCATAGCTGCTAATGAGTTTGTCCCACATTTATGTGGCAGTTCCTAGGTGCATAACTTTTATGAATTCTTCTTCTGTAAGCCCACTCAAGATAGCATTCATAGCCTTAGTGTTGAAGCTAAATTCTAGTTTGTCATCCTTATTAGCTAGCACAAATGGCTTTACATAACCAGTATCTACCACATCCCAGACATCTGCACCTAACGACATTATGTAGGTTCTCATTCTAACTTTCCAGAAGGCAAAGTTTGTTCC
>ML816674.1:36962-48265 GCA_009831015.1 Picea engelmannii | reverse complement strand
AATAAAAAAATTGAGATTGTGATAATTTCTAAGTAGAGGGAATAAACTAGGAGGCATATCTGCTCAGAGTTTCGGGTTCACTCTTACCATATAATTTTGGAGTAGAAAGAATAAACTAGGTGGTAGACTGCATGCATTCGTGGTGGCCATTTGCTTGAGTTATGTAAGAACGACCTAACTGATGGTAGGAGAAGACCCACTAGAGAACCATAACCAATGACATAACCGGTAAATATATATAAGCATCTCACCAAAACCAATGACATAACGAGTGAACGGATATAAGCATGTATGTAAACATAGAATGGATTGCATTGAGCTAACGAATTGATCAAATGTTTTAGAAAATCTCAATGACCTCTCTCATTCTTTTAACCCTCAACATTTGGATGGAATAAACCTAGAGTTAGGGAAAGGATACATAGGCTACTATAGGATTTGTGGTACAAGTACAATAACAATAAATTTATTGTGTTGACATTTTTTTCATTAATTTTATTATATTTCTTCCTTCACTTAGTTAGATTTTCCTATTTTTTTCCATTATATATAGTAAGGTTTTTTTACCTTAATTGATTTCTCACTTTCTTTGTTCATGTCAAAATATGTCACGATCTCACAACCAAAGACATGTTTCAATGGTTATTACAAATAAAAACATTTTTAATAAATAATGCAATTAAGTATGGATGGTACGATGTAAGAATGCCATTTTAAGAAATGAATTCCCTAAAGAAAAGTATAAAGAATTACTTTGTTGTTGAAAATCTTAGGTTGAACATTGAAAAGGAATTAAAATATTTCTTAACAATTAAAAGAAGGCAATATCAATATTAGAAAGGAATTTGATATATTTAAAATGGGCATTATAATTTTGGTATAATATCATTAAACTGATTTGGACTCAAGGATGTATATCAATTGATGATGGCAGGAACCCTTAAGAAACTCATATACAAAATATAAGGTAATGCTCTACCTTGCATAAGCCATAATGAATAAGAAATAAGACATAATACAGATAAAATCATAGCTTGCTTGAGTAAGTTTGGAGAAATGGAGACCCAACAACCTTGTTAAGAATTTGAGTAGGGTAAACGAGAGATATTGAAGAACCAATAATATTTCATTTCTTATGGTAAGAAATATGATGAATAATACTCCATCAAAATGTTTGTATAGTTCAATCCCTCTATCATTACTTCAATATTGAACTCACTAGACCCTCTGGTCCTCCCACTAGAGAACACACACACACATATAATTTTGAATATGTGGGCAATAGACGGGGACCCTAACATATTCAAAGATTGACAATTAAATAAAAAATTCCACGTTGAAATCAAGAACACCAATATCTATGCAAGAATATCCAATGCAACCCATATTTTAAAACAAAAATCTTGGTCCTCCCTTTATCCCTTGAGGGTCACTTTATAGATTCGATGTTCAATTAGTTATGTTGAATGTATCTTTTAAGGGATATATCACTCTTTTCTTGTTTTCATTTGATACCTATGAACATGTATCATTAGTATTTGGAAAGGCCATTGCACCTTCTTTTTTCCACCTATCCTCCTATCTCTAAGCACAAGTCCCTCTCCATGCAAAGTTTTATGTGGTTTCATCCATCGACTTGTTGTTGTGTGGTTGTAACTACATTCTTGAGATATTATAAAAAATAAATCTAATATATGATATTAAACATCACCAAGGTTCAATTCATGACCAAGAATCAAACATCTCATAATATATTTCTACTCAATACATTATCATTTAAAGTATATATTTAAAATAAGAATGTTGGAGGTCTCACTACAATCATGTATAGACTTGGAATTTCCTTGTTTGGAAAAACTGTTCCACAACATGCAATCTCCTTGTTTGGTTTGATTAGCCTTCTATGTTCACAATTTTACTTCAAGTAACTAAAACACTTTCAACTGATTGATATTTTCCAATAAAAGTTGATCTAGAACCTTAAATGTTGAACTTTCATCCATGATTATATCAATGATTAACCCAATCCCTTTGAGACTTTCCCAACGTTTTTCTTTTTTTGTTTGTAATTTTTTTCCAGGATGTGTGGCATCAAAGATCGTATGGTGAAAGTGTGTGTTATTAAACATAACCCCAAAATATGAAAATCATTTTTAGTCAATTCATCTCAAGTGTGTGGAGCTCTTTAAAACTCTAAACTGCATTGAAGCATATTTTAGTTAAGTGTAGATTCCACAAATGCAACCTAGTTTAAACACAATGATATTGAATCTCGAGGTGACGTCCTACAAAAATTAACATTAACACCAACTTAAATTTTACATGGATAAGTCTAAACATTCTACATTTTGGATGTTTTTTTGCAAACCATCATCTGAATTTGACTATACAATTGTTGGTGAAATTGCAATTTTTCATTTCTTAAGTTTAATTTTGAATGCATAAATGGATTTAGGACAATGAAAATCCCCTATTGCACATAAATTATGAAATATCAACAACTGATATGTGCAATTCCAACAATTCTTCTAAATTTTTGGTTGGATTTAAGGAAAAACAAATTAGAAAAATATACGTGGAAAATCAAGATAAATAAAAGGAAAAACACAACATGATTGATAGTTGTCCTACCTAATTTTATATAACAAGAGAAGTGAATTCATCCTAGCATCTTATCAAGGTCAGAAGTTGTACCCTCATGCGTAGTTATGAACCAAAACTAGAATATATATATAGCAAAAAATGATCTTGAGATGGGGTAGGTATTACATCATGATTAAAAATAGAATCAATGAGAGTGATGAGTCTACCAAATTGATTGAGATGATTAAATATTTGGTCGATATCACAATTTTTTTACAGAGTCATGTGTGTATTGACCATGTCTTCAACATTTCCATTTCACAACCTTCTGAACAACAGGGCATTCCACTCACTTCAAGCATGATCCCTCCATGTTCAAGCATGTTTTCCTTTGATTACAATAATATTCTTGAGACTCTCCCTTATTATTCTACACCTTTATAAACAAGATTTGAAGTTAACTCAATAAACATTTGCAAATGTATACTAGACAGGGGAGAATATGCAATAATTTTATCACCTCGGGATTTGAAAGATTTGGGTTCTCCTAATATTGTTTCAACTTCCCTACTTTCGTATCATTTTAGGTGGGAATATTTTCCTATTCAATAGGGTAGTGATGCAAGGTCCATTAGAATCAAACATGCTTCACGGGCATGATTATATATGTTATTAATGATATGGTGTCAATGCTCTTTCAGGTGATGCATTTTCCTCACAATAGAAGAATTTTCACTATTGATTAGATTGCATCTGATAATCACCATCGTAATTAAACTTTAGCTAAAGTTACCCCTTTGTATGTTCCTAGTATTTAAGTGGACCCTACCCCACAATGGGTGAATTGTGTAGCATCATATCCTCAATGTTAAATTGCTTCTAAGAATGACCCTTTACATTCACATTTTCATTTTTGGTACAAGGTCTAAACGATTGATAAGGTGATTTATCCAATGGGGGAACAAGAGCCTTTGCTTCCCCTTATTGGCCCAAGTGACAGTGATTTTCATCTTGAGTCTGATCTCACAGTTTGTGGGTATTCATGCCCTAGTACTTGTAAGTGTTCACTCATAGACTTTTCCATCTCTATCCAAAATCTCCATTATTATATGGAATATTTTCAATTAACTTCACCCATCTTGGCCATCAATCCTCTTAGTTCACATGATTTCTTGTATGTTTAATTAACTTTGGATGAGGTTGTCCTCGAAGTTGTGACTATGAATTGTAGACCAAGGTAATTTATCCATCATACATTTTTATTCCTTCCTGAAATGTGGAATTTATATGTTTACTTCCAAATAAATACTTGGCCTAATCCTAGCAACGAGATCCCCCTAAAGAATTACTATGAAGAAACCACAAGGTAGTCTGTTTCTTTGTACAATATTATAGTTTTAAGGTTTGTTGTTTTTAATTTTTATATTCTAGAGAAGTTGTTATTTGAGGTTTATATATTGGAATTATTAACTTCGAGAGGAGTGTTGTTAGTCATATATGTATGTGTGTGTGTGTGAAGTTGGACACATTTTCATTAGTGTTTTACATCACTTGGGTCAAGTCGGATCCATTCTAGTAGATAATGATCTTGAAACTAGCATATAGGTTAGGATTTCCCGCCTTGCATTGTGCATTATCAGTTTCTTGTTTAATTTTTCCTTAAGATCGACCACACTAAGTTTCAATAAGAATCCTTCTTTTTTGTTTTAAAAGGTGTTGTAACCCACGTGGTAGAACATATCAATCATGGGTTCCCTAGTTAGAAGCATGTTTGGCATTTTTTGCTTACATGTTGAATTTTTTCATAGGCCCGCAGTCCATTTTTATCCCAACCATGACTTTGCTTGAAGCCTCA
The DNA here is from genome assembly GCA_009831015.1 of Picea engelmannii. NCBI lineage: Eukaryota > Viridiplantae > Streptophyta > Pinopsida > Pinales > Pinaceae > Picea > Picea engelmannii. Next base: position 43,827 of record ML816674.1, on the reverse strand, counting down.
CGACTTCTTCACAATTTGTTCTTGTCCATTACCCACTAGACTCCCCTTTTTTCATTTCAATTTGTAATATTACATCACATACAACTTCTTGCAATTTTGAGCCTAACTTTTCCATCAGCTAAAATTTTAAAATAATACTAAATAATTTGAGATTTAAGATAAAATATTTTTATAAAATAATTCAAATTAAAAATACAGTAATATTGGATGTTTTTATCTATAAAATTTGAATTTAAAATACTAAAAAATAATATTTTAGCTTGATATAAAATATATGATATAACTTCGAGAGGAATGTTGTTAGTCACATTTGTTTGTTTGTGTGTGCGCGCAAGAATTTGGAGACATTTTCTTTAGTGTTTTACATCAGTTGGGTCGATTTTGATCCATATGAATAGATAATGATCATGAAACTAGCATATAGGTTAGAATTTCACACCTTCCATTGTGCATTATCATTTTTTTGTTTCATTTTTCCTTAAGATCGACCACACTAAGTTTCAACAAGAATCCTTCTTTGTTGTTTTAAAAGGTGTTGTAACCCAAGTGGTAGAACATATAAATCATGGGTTCCCTAGTTAGAAGAATGCTTGTCATTTTTGGCTTCCATGTTGAAATGTTGCATAGGATTGGAGTCCCTTTTTAGCCCAACTATAACTTTGGTTGAAGCCTCATGACTTATTCCCAATTTATTCTTGCCCATTACCCACTAGACTCCGCTTTTTTCATTTCAAGTTGTACTATTGCATTGCATACCACTTCTTTCACTTTTGAGCCTAAGTTTTCCATCATCTAAAATTTCAAAATAATACTATATAATGTGTGATTTAAGCTAAAATATTTTTATAAAATATTACAAATTAATAGTATAGTAATATTGCATGTTTTTAACTATGAAATTTGAATTTAAAATACTAAAAAATAGAATTTTAGCAAGATATACAATATAATTTTTGCTTGATATAAAATATATGATATAACTTTGAGAGGAGTGTTACTCATATATGTCTATGTGTGTGTGTATGTCTGTGAATTTGAAGACATTTTATTTAATGTTTTACATCACTTGGGTAATGTCTAATCCATTCTAAGAGATAAAGATATTGAAACTAGCATTAAGGCTAGGATTTCCTGTCTTGCATTGTGCATTATCAATTTCTTGTTTCATTTCTCCTTAAGATCGACCACGCTAAGTTTCAACGAGAATCTTTTTGTTGTTGTAAAAGGTGTTGTAACCCACATGGTAGAACATACCAATCATGGGTTCCTTAGTTAGAAGCATGTTTGTCATTTTTAGCTTCCATGTTGAAATTTTTAATAGGCTCAGAGTCCCTTTTATCCCAACCATGACTTTAGTTGAAGCCTCATGACTTCTTCGCAATTTATTCTTGTTCATTACCCACTAGATTCCCTTTTTTTCATTTCAAGTTGTACTATTGCATCGCATCCTGCTTCTTGCAATTTTGAGCCTAAGTTTGGCATCAACTAAAATTTAAAAATAATACTAAATAATGTGAGATTTAAGATAAAATATTTTTATAAAATATCACATATTAATAATATTGTAGTACTGCATGTTTTTATTTGTAAAATTTGAATGTAAAATACTAAAAAGTAGAATTTTAGCATGATATAAATATATGATATAACTTTGAGAGGAGTGTTGTTAGTCATGTGTGTGTGTGTGTGTGTGTAAATTTGGAGACATTTTCTTTATTGTTTTACATCACTTGGGTTGAGTTTGATCCATTCTGATAGATAATGGTCTTGAAACTAGCATATAGGTTAAGATTCCCCTCCTTGCATTGTGCATTATCAGTTTCTTGTTTCATTTTTCCTTAATATAGACCACACTATGTTTCAACAAGAATCCTTATTTGTTGTTTTAAAGGGTGTTGTAACCCACATGGTAGAACATGCCAATCATGTGTTCCCTAGTTAGAAGCATGTTTGACATTTATTTCTTCCGTGTTGAAATTTTTCATAGGCTCAGAGTCCCTTTTTATCCCAACCATGACTTTGGTTGAAGCTTCATGACTTCTTCCCAATTTATTCTTGGGCATTACCCACTAGACTCCCCTTTTTTCATTTCAAGTTGTACTATTGCATCACATACTGATTCTTTCACTTTTGACCCTATGTTTTCCATCAACTTAAATTTCAAAATTACTAAATAGTGTAAGATTTAAGATAAAATATTTTTATAAAATATTACAGATTATCAATATAGTAATATTGCATGTTTTGATATATAAAATTTGAATTTAAAATACTAAAATATAGAATTTTAACATGATATAAATAAATAAATATATATATATATATATATATATATATATATATAGAGAGAGAGAGAGAGAGAGAGAGAGAGAGAGAGAGAGAGAGAGAGAGAATTGATCTTGGTCAAAAATCTAACAATCTATTATTTAAGATATATACCAAAACTATCTTTTGTTCTTTCTTCTTTCCATAAACTAGAAGAAATATCAAATTGACCAATATTAGCCATACCTATTTTAATTTATCTTTAATGCTTATCATTTTTATTTTCTAATTCCATAGTGATATTTACATATGGTTAAATTTAATCCATATGAGTAGAAAAAATAAATGTGAAAACATAAGCATTTAAAATAATGAAAAAATTCCCTCAGATGGGGTGCTAGCAGGGTCAATGCGTCGATGGGAGAAGACAATGCCTACCACCTCTCCATAGACGACGTGACCAACACATGAATTCCCCTCCCCTTCATTTATCACCCCCCTCCCCCCGATGCTAATTATTTTCATTCACTATTGCAAGCTCCTCACTAACTGCCCCATCGTGCTTCCTCTAGTTTTTTTTCCTAGCGATGGATGAAGGATGTAGGATATCACCTCTATGTGTCAGACATTCTCCTCCATCTTTCGTTTTATGCCAACGACTGCATATGTTCTCTGCAAGTATACATGTTGTTGACTTTTGTATGTCAACAGTCTTCTTTGCCTTACCTTCACTTAGAGTTAGCGATGCCTTGGCTCCGCGGGAATACAAAGAGAGGACCTCTCATGTTCCTAAAGAAGGTTTCCATTTACAATAGGCAACTGCCTATCCCCGTGCCTTCATTCATCTCCTCGTTCCCTTCCTCTGCTCAATCCTCCCTAGGTCAGAGTGGTCTCCCGCCTCTGTCCTCACAATGGGAATGTCATGTGGAGTGGTTCGACCTCCACAATAATTCTTTGTGCTATTATCCTCGACCCATATAGGATATGGCCTCATCTTGATAGTCGTCTTTGGTCCACGAGGCAAGACCACCACCCTCACCCCCCTCACAACCATCCTCCTTCCCCTCGCCACCAACCTATGTTCCCTTTCCACCCTCGATCCCCATGCCATCTCTGGAGGAGTTCCCTACTCGATTGGAAGAGCCTCTAAGCCATACCATCCCTTGGTCGGACTGTGCTTCTTATACAATATTCAAATACTTGGTGTCAATACTATAGGATCTGTTCTTCGCAGTCAGAAAGGACATGGACAAACTCCGCTTTCAACTGGACCACTTGGGCCAATGCATAGAGAAAATTGAATCTCTTCTTGCAACCATGCTTTGCTCACTACATGCTCTAGGAATGGTGACCAATGCCCTAGCTACTTCAAAGGTGATTCTTGCTCCAACTATCCAGACAACTACCGAGAATGAAGTGGACAATATAATTCATGAGAGAAGAGAGACACAAAATAATAATTTGTATTGCTCTCAATAAACAAAAATACATCGCAGTTAAATAAGTGTTGTGAGATCCAACTTATTCCACTCTTGGAGGGAGAGGTTAACGGAATCTATCAACGTCCTCCAACAAACCCACTTCAATCCCTAAACTCGAGTATGTATCATTAATTAGGAATTATCTCTAACACCCTCTGTTAATGCGTACATTACAAATCTTCACAAATTAGATAACAAAAAAGGTTACAACACTTTAAATTTTGTCTGTCTAGCCTTTATCAGATCCTACACCCACTCTAATGCCTCCAAACTGCACTCTTTCACTTCCTCTTTTTCGAGCTTACCATTCAACTCATTTAAATCTTAAACACTTCAGACCATCATTCATGAACATGCACAATAGATAATATTGACAAACTCGGCTCACTGGGGCTTCCATGAGAAAATTTGTCAAATAATGAATCATCCTATGGACATACCTCCATCTGTCAGATATTTCTCTTTCGGCTATCCGTCAGTTTGTAGAAAGACAGTCTAGGTATGGAATGTCTTCAAAAATCAATTATACAAGGTGACTTCGAATAACAACATTTTTTCTTGAAACCGGGGCTGCCAGCTTATATCAAGATACAAGAGTTACTATTTTACATAAACATAAAAAACCTTTAAACATTAACACACATAAAAAAAAACTTTAAGCACACCACCCCTTTCCTTTTTCTAGAACAGTTTGAGAGATGACTCTCTCGATTCTTCATCAGTCTCTGATTCTGATAACTCATCTAAGTTGGCAATGTTTGCAGTCTCTTTTCCATTCAGAATATCCCTAGCATGATTTCTATAATTCTAGGATATATGTCCAATCTTGTGACCATAGAAACATTTTGTTGAACCCTTTGTTCTTCTCATCTTCCCTTTTGAAAATAGTGCAATTTCATGCTGACCACCTACATGTGAGTCTTCAGAATGTGTCCTTTTTTCTTTAGATAATAATGATGCTACCATTCCTTCGAATGATTGTGAGGATAATTTACTTAATGTGAATACAACAATGTTATATTTAGAAGATAGGCTATTCAATAGAATTGATTGAGCATCTTTCAGATATAACTCGGTACCTGTGTCAGTTAATTTCTTAAAGAGAGACATTAACTCGTCTATATGAGAAGAGAGATGGGTCTCATCATGCATTTTGAGGCTAAAAAGTTGCATCTTTAAAGAAAAGTTTGCATTCATTACCTTTTCCCCAAATAATTTACTTAATTGCTCCCAAATTACTTTAGATGATTTTTCCAAATCAATCAAATGCAATTGTGTGTCTGAAAGAGCCAAACCAATAATAGCTTTAGCCTTTTCTTCCTTCTTTTCCCATTCAACTAGAAGTTTGGGATCACTAGGATATTTTTCAGTTCCATTTACTCCGCTCCACACACCTCTATTCATTAGATGCATTTGAATTTTAACTTTCCATGTATGGAAATTGAAACCATTAAACTTCTCCATAAGTATAAAATCCATTTTACCTCACAAACAATTTTCCTTGCAACAATCTCGTTCATATGTCAATGTCTTTAGATTCTAGTTCTTTCTCAGATCTGTTGTGATTTCACCAAGCGATTCCACTAATCCGATATCAATGAGAATAACAACTTCCTTCAATGTTTGATCTTTACACGGACGATTTCCTCCAGATGAAAATATTACTGGTTGGCCCATTTCATTCAATAAGTAATGACTCTACTTGAAGATTCCATCGATTCAATGCAACAGTGGTAGAATTCCATGAACATGTACTTATTCTCAACGACTATCTCCTTGACGACTGTGCATCTCTGATGACAGACTGAGCAACTCCTTCACACAGTTTACATGCCTTCTAATCAACAACGACATCAACAATGTTATCAGTAACATTAAACTGTGTATATTCAGATTTGTAAATGCTCTTCAATTTGATCACCTAGAGAAATGTGAAGCTTCTAGATCAGGAATGATAACCACTAAGAATAATGCTCAAATAATTGCAATGAATTTCTGCAATTTGCCCAGGCAATTGTGGACACTGTCAGATTGAACGTCAGAGTGAAGAAATATTTATGCAAGTTAGGCAACTATGATGAAAACAACTCTTCAACACAATCGATTCACATCAACTCTAATAACATACGAATGATTGCTCCATCTCCAGCATAAATTCATTTCTATGACAATAACACACACACAGTAGCACAAAAAAAAAACTATCTACTTTAATACATTCTTATTTTCTTAGGTTCTCATATTCGTGTATCACAATATCGCTTTGATACCAATTTAGAATTCATGAGAGAAGAGACACAAAATAATAATTTGTATTGATCTCAATAAACAAAACTACATCACACTTAAATAAGTGTTGTGAGATCCAACTTATTCCACTCTTGGAGGGAGAGGTTGAGGGAATCTCTCAACATCCTCCAACAAACCCAATCCAATCCCTAAACTCTAGTATGTAGCATTAATTAGGCATTATCTCTAACAACGTGAAATTCACAAACTTTGAGATTCAACAAACGCGCACGTGTCATCATGCATGTCACACTATGTCAATTGTTAAAGTTTTTTGGAAGATTCCTCTTAGCCCATCAAAGTTTATCACATTCAAATATTTGTATGTCATGAGACAATATTTTTGTCTTATAGTTTTTATGAATGATCTGGTCAAATAGGTTTCCCCATGGGGCCATTCATACAATGATGTTTAAATTTTAAACCTGCTCACAGAGACAAGAGCTTGGCTGAACTGGATTCCGCTTGGGGCAATTCAGCATAAGTGAATCTCTAATATCATAGATGATACTGTAATTTTTCTACATGAAAGGTAATATATATAATTCTTAAAAAATATAATGAAAAAAATATAAAATATTAAAAATGGGATACCAAAGGTTCAGTCATGAGGTTTAGCATATGGTTGATTTGATCGTCGTTTAAACCGTCAATAGACCACGGGAATATTGATTTCCCGTTGAAACCGACGAAGTGTGTAGCCATTTGGTCATTGTAGGCGAGATCGATTGGAAATGAACAAATATGACAATATGAGTAGAAAGAAGATGTGAAAACATAAGTATTTAAATTAATGAAAAGATTGTTAAATATTATGTGCATTGAAAAAA
>ML816674.1:24171-35925 GCA_009831015.1 Picea engelmannii | reverse complement strand
AAAATATTAGGCTGAACATTGAAAAGGAATTAAAATATGTTTTAATAATCAAAAGAATTTAATATCAATATTAGAAAGGAATTTGATAAATTTAAAATGGGCATTATAATTTTGGTATAATATCATCAAAGTGACTTAGACTCGGGGATGTAGATCAATTGGTGATGGAGAGCACCGTTAAGGAACTCATATACAAAAGGTAAAGTAATGCTCCATCTTACATAAGCCATAATGAATAAGAAAGAAGACAACTCATATAAAAAAAGGTAAGGTAATGCTCCACCTTGCATAAGGCACAATGAATAAGAAAGAAGACACAATACAAATAAAATCATAACTGATTTGAGTAAGTTGAGAGAAATGGAGACCCAACAACCTTGTTAAGAATTGGAGTAGGGTAAATGAGAGATACTAAAGAACCGATAATATTTCATTTCTTATGGTAAGAAATATGAAGAAAAATACTCCATCAAAAATGTTTGTGTAGTTCAATCCCTCTATCAATACTTAAATATTGAACTCACTAGACCCTCTGGTCCTCCCAACAAAGAACACACACATATAATTTTGAATATGTGGGCAATAGATAGGGACCCTACCATCTAAAAAGAATAACAATTAGATAAAAATGTGCACGTTGAAATCAAGAACAACAATATCTATGCAAGAATATCCAATGCAACCCATATTGTAAAAAACAAATCTTGGTCCTCCCTTTATCCCTTGAGTGTCACTTTATAGATTCGATGTTCAATTAGTTATTTTGAATGTGTCTTGTAAGGGATACATCGCTCTTGTTTCATTTTCCTTAAGATCGACCAAACTAAGTTTCAACAAGAATCCTTCTTTGTTGTTTTAAAAGGTGTTGTAACCCACGTGGTAGAACATATCAATCATGGGTTCCCAAGTTAGAAGCATGTTTGGGGTTTTGTCTTCCATGTTGAAATTTTCCATAGGCTCCGAGTCCCTTTTTATACCAACCATGACTTTGGTTGAAGCCTCATGACTTCTTCCCAATTTATACTTGGCCATTACCCACTAGACTCCCCTTTTTTCATGTCAAGTTGTACTATTTCATCGCATATTGCTTCTTGCACTTTTGAGCCTAAGTTTTCCATCAACTAAAATTTCAAAATAATACTAAATAATGTAAGATTTAAGATAAAAAAAAAATTATAAAATATTACAAATTAACAATATAATAATAATGTAGGATTTTATCTATAAAATATAAATTTAAAAAAAATAAAATTTGCATGATATAAAATATAAAAAAAAAAATCCAAACAATCTAACAATCTATTATTTAAGCCATATACTAAAATATTAAATTATATTTTGTTCTTTGTTTTTTAAACTAGAAGAAATATCAAATTGACCAACATTAACCATACCTATTTTAATTTAGCTTTAATGCTTATCACTATTATTTTAGAAAAAAAAAATATGAAAATATTACCATGTGAGAGGAAAGAAGATATGAAAACATAAGTGTTGAACACATCGCCCACACTAAGAGGGGGGGAGGGGGGAGGGTTGAAATAGTGTGTGGATTATTCTAACTTTTTCTTCTCATAGGATAACAATTAAAACATATTTGAACAGATTAAGAACAATCAAATCATAATGACAATGGACACAAAGACACAAGACGTTTGTATAAGATTTTGTATAATTGATATGAATATATGTGAAAGAGGATTTTCTTATCACCAACTAATTTGTTTCAACACCAACTGAAGTAAGGAGCACGAACTCTTCGGAGAGAACCAACTCTTAGGTAAGACCCAGCTTGCTAATAGAACCCAGTCTATCCAACTAGAGTTTATTCAACTCCAATATTAGTGATCCATTATAGAATCAACTCTATCTCATGATCAGAGGTATAAAAAACTCATCGCCACATTTCATCTTCTCTCTTAAATTTGTGCCTTCTTCGCTTTTTCTTTTCTCTGATTTCTACATTCAATATTTTCTTCTACATCTCTCTCTTATATCCACACGGACCTCGGGTCTAGATCCGCCTCTTCACTTCACAAGCCACGCTTCATACTCAAGCACCGTTTCAAGTGAACCAATCATGGTTTTATTTATAGTGGCTTATGCTAAAAAAATTTAAGTTATTGAACTGACCTGTGCAATAACCAGCTTGTTCGTTAACAATTTTGGGACCACGAGATCATCAATCCGGGTCTTCAACGTTACACCTAGCATCCCCGTTCCTTTCACAAATCGATCATAGTCATGGATCTATTTCCTTCATTTATGTGACAACAGAAATAGGCACTTCCTTCCAACCATGATCATATGATCAATGGAATAGAACCACGAGCTTAACAATTAAGCGACTTACATTCTGACCTTTAAATATTTTTACCATATGACCAACGACAATGACCTCACACTAGGCAAGATGAGCTCTTGAACGTTTATCGATTCAACGATCACGATTCAATCTCCCAATGAAATGGACAACTGACGGAACTTTGCACTTCGGAACTTCGGGATTTCAACATTTCAAACCTCCCGAATACGATATCGCCAAACAGATTGGACGGTTACCCTTTATATATCGAAACCATATCAATGGTCATATACGATCCTTACATTAATCCTTTCATTCCTTAATCCGACAACCATGACTTAATCAAGTGTTGAGATGGATGGCCACCATTTACTTCGAGTCTTCGGACTATTATGCTTATGCTATACTTCCACTGTATTTTGATCAACGATTGAAAGTATACCTGACATCAGATCGACGATCAAGATCTCCTTTGGGTCTCCGGACTCTGAAGATTTCAAATATCAAACCCTTTCTCTCCTCCGTACGTCAATCTTCCGAAGCTTACAATCCGTTGACGCTTGTCCCTTTCTCGATCAATGGTCGAGATCCTTTCGCATCTCCGAGATTTAGAATTCTCAAGCCTCAAATCTCACTATAGTATGATCAATGGTTGAGAATACTCTGAGGTGATATTTCATATTGGACAACTTATGTCCGCTTCGGGACTTTAGCGATTGGGACTTCGGAGGTCTCGTATAAACGCTGCTCCATTTTCCTCCAGAGTGACCACCTGTTGAGTAAGTCATCAACGGTGGAGACTGCTTGCTTTAGTTTAATGTTTCCACTTACAATATACTTCCACTGAGTAGATCGACGATCGAGGATTCTCCCGAAATGATCTTCAGATCGAACGTCTCATGTCCACTTCGAGACTTTGACATTCTGGACTTCGGGACGTTGGGCAAAAGCGGTGGTAATACTCCTAAAGAAAAACTCCTCGAGTGACATAACTTTCTTACATCACATACTGACATGTCACGACCCGAGTAGCTCCCACGTGTCACTCTGATTCATGATTTTCACATACCTAAAATGTTAAATCAACTTGACACTTGTCATTTTCTTACTGTGCCACATGTCCTTGCTGACGTAAACTGCTAACGTGGTCTGTCACAGTTTCTTGTTGATGTCGACATAGATCTCCCAATGTGACACATGTTCATCTCCTTTATATAACAGTCAGGATAGTATCTGAAGGGTATCTCAGATCAACGAATGAGAGTAGCTTCGGAACTTCGTCCTTTGGTACTTCGTGCCTTTTGACATTTGAAACTCTCAAAGCAATTCCCCTGGAGTGACGTAACTTTATTACGTCACTTTTTGACATGGCATGAGTCAATTTCCTTTTGAAAGTTGTCATCATCTGATTCTACCATGTGTCTTTGCCAATGTTGTCTTCCATGCATCCTTGCTGATGAGGTTCGTTGACGTGGATCTCCCTCACATCCTTGCTGACGTGGTTCGTTGATCATGGTCTGTCAATGCGGTCTACTGCATTTCCTTTCTGATGTGGTCTGTCATATGCCATTTTGCTAATGTGGTCTACTAACCAACAACCTTGATCCAACAGTCCTCGTGTGTCCTCCAAATCTGACGGTCCATATTCACTTTGGATTTCCGGGCTCTGGGTATTTCAAATCTCAAACTAACGGAGTGTAAGTTCCTCACATCTTTAGACCCGAAGTGAATTATTTTCATTGATTAGGTTATTTATATCAACGGTTCGATCTATTTTACGATGCAGATCTTGTAGCTTTATCTTTTCCTTCCACTTTAACATGATCCGACGGCTAACAAGAATCATGTTTAATCCGAAGACTGATGGATATTCAGCTAATCAAAATCTCAACCTTTTATCCCCTCTTATCCTATCCTTCCACTCAAAAGTGATCCATCGGTTGTGGATATTTATCGAATAAGATCAACGGTCGACGATGATTGCGTAACTATAACTTACGAGTGATTTAACTCGACACCCAAATTCTGTAATTTGAATTTGTGTGTTGTTTGGTGAGTCAACCACAATTATCGATATTCGAAGATATAAGATCAGATGATCCTAACTAATTGCGGGATTGGAACTAGTGCATCATTTAACTCTCCTTCTGATCTTCACAATTTATCCATGTCGTTTATTTGGCGATTGCGCATCTAGCGGTCACACCTCAATCTGGCTTAATTTGATTACTTGTTGGATCAACCACAATTGTCGATCTCTGAGTCTATGAGATCTAATTATCTTCACCAATTACGGTATTAGAACTAACAAGTTCTTTAATGCTTCTTTCGCTCCCCGCAATTCATCCATGTCGTTGATCTGGCTTATAGATCTGACGGTCATGATCCTCGAGCTCATGGTCACTCATGTGACCGATGTCTGTTATTTGGACAATCAACATCGTCAATTTCCTTGATTGAACGATTGCTGAGTCTTATCACCTTTTCCTATGCAATTGTCGACTTCTCAATATTTCCATCGATCTCAACGACTTTTGCAGTGCGCTTCTTCATTCTGAGCTTTGATCTTCATTCACTAACTCTCCTGAGATTTTATCATAGGAACATTCTTGATCCTATCATGATCAACAATAATCACGAATTGCTTGAGACTATCTCTGTATTTACTAACGTACTACATTTTCCCTTCTGAGATTTTGATCTTCATACTGTTTGACATCTTCTTCTATGATATACTATTGACATCAATGACAATCTCATCTGTGGTAATTCATCATTAAAAATAGATCATCACATTGACTATTGATATCAATGATAATATGTCCATCAATATCCCCTTTGTCATTGAGGGCAACATACTAACTTCATATACAAAACTCCCCCTGTGATGATGCTTTCCTCTTATGAAATTTTGATGTTTTCTTATGAAGTTTTCTCTCCCCCTTTGATATCAATGGCAAAGGGATTTTTCTCTTGTGGTGAAGCTCTGTATGTTACTGACGAGAATATGAAATTGGGTAAATCATGTTCTTCCTGCCATAAATGAATGACTCCCCCTGTCAATATTCTCTCTCTCTGCTTCTGACTAATCTCCCCCTTTGTTTCTGAAAAGGTAGTTCTTCTTGACAAGGTTTCTTCCCTTGTTAACTAACTTCTTATCTCACTTGATTGGGATTTTTGTGTTTCAAATGAGTAGTCTTATTGATATAAATTTTTGTATTGATAGAGTCTTTCAAGCCTTAATCTAAGTTATTTATTATTTACTAACCAAAACTTCCCTTGAGTTTTTACTAACCGTTCTCTCCTTGTTATCTCTACAGGATGTCATGTACATGATTTTGTACATCAGAATATTTTTTCTATGGATGTTGTTGTCTTACTGGAACACTGTGCAATTGTAGCTCATCTTATTCAAACAACTCTTGGATCTGCCTATTGATTATCATCGTTCTTTAACCAGATGTATCCGGTTTTTTCCAGGATGCTTCTTTACTGTACAATTCTCTAAAGTTGCGTGAGACAACTTTACACTATGCTTGTCACATGATTGCAATTCTTTTTGCAACAATCAACTTCAATCATGTTCACTTGTTCAATATTTTTTATCCACATCTGTGAGTGTCCTCATTTCTTGAACTTTGTTTTCTGATCTTTTATTACTGCAACTTCAATTTTCTTCCATGTTTCATTTACTCATTTTGTTGTATTATATGAAGCATTTATCATTGACTGTTTTCTTGAGTTCCAACAGTTAAGGGCTTTGTGGCCATATACATCACAACTATAGCATCTCATAGTGTAATAGTGTGCAACAATATGTCCAACATGATTGCAATTCCAACATATTATACTGTTGTTGAACCTACCAAATTGTTTTCTTTCATGATGCCTACAATCCAAGGCTTTATGACCATATTCATTACAAGATAAACAATAACCGCTAAAAACACGTTCATACCTTCTTTGATTCATCCATGAAGCTGTCTCTCTTCTGAACTTGCTTTGAGGTATATGAATAGCTTCTAGATGTCTTCCTTGATCTGATCTTCTAAATTTTGTAGCATTGCTTTTATTCTTTGAATGTGAAGAACCTGATTCACACCCGCTTTCACTTTTTACAAATGAAGGAGTTGTTTCAGACTTGTCTTCATCCTTTATAAATGAAGGACCTATGTTAGACTTGTTTTCATCCTTTACAATTGAAGGAACTGTGTCAGACCTGTTTTCACCTTTTACAAATGAAGGACCTGCATCCGATTTCTTAGGAGTATTGATTTCTTCCTTGTTGTATCCAAGACCAGATTTTTCATTTGGTGATCTCTAACTATACAAGATCTCATCCAGGGTCATGGACTTGTTCAAGAACTTGATTTGGGTGTTTGACTTCTCAACTTTCTTTCTAAAACTCACAACTTTTGCTTCCATCTCATGACATGATTCTTCCTTTTTGTCCAACTGGTTCCTTACTACCTTCTCTCTCCTTTTGGCTTCTTCAAGTTGGATTTTAAGACTGGCATAGCTTTCCCTTAGTTCTTTTAGATATGCAAGGTCTTTTCTCGGTTCATCATCTTTCTTCTTTTCTTCTTTTGCTCGACTGATTTCATTTTTCAGTCTCTCGATTTCGTCTGTCTTTGCTTGATTGATTTCATTTTTTAGTCTCTCGATTTCCTCTTCCTTTTCTTTTGTTAGATCAACACCTTTTGTTTTCAATCTTTTGATCTCTTCTTCTTTGTTTTCTAACTGAATCTTTTGCTCAGACATGATTTCTTCATTCTCTTTGAGCTTTTCTTTTATTTCCAGGATATGGTTCTGATTGCTAGGCTCATCATCTTCCTTATCCTTTTCTTTTACTTGACTAATTTCTTTCTTCAGCTTCTCGATCTCCTCTTCTTTGTCTTCTAACTGATTTTCCTTCTCATATATTATCTTTTCACTATCGTTGAGCATTTTCTTTATTTTCAAGACATGTTTTTGACTGTTTTCAAGAAATTCTTTAGTGTAGTCATGAAGATAGCTATAATCTGATTCATTATGGTCATAGCAGTATTCACATAGACTTCAATCAACCCTTTCTTTGGACTTCAATAGTTCTTCTTCTACTTCTTCAATGTGATAAATGCTAACAGAACATTTTGTTATTGTATCCGAGTCTTCTTCTTTACTTGCAGGAGAGGATTCAATTTCATTGTTATTGCAATCAAAATATTGTGGAGAGTCCTTACCTTTATTTATGCTTGAGTATTCATCTTCATCCTTGACAGGAATGTCTTATGTGTCTTCACTTTTGATTTGATACATATTTTCTAACTTCGGCCATAAGTCCTTGGTGGATGTGCATAGTCCTATGTTTTCCTTGACTGTATTTGATAATCCATTGAGAATAATCTTCAATGCCACTTCATTGTTTTTCCTTTCTCTTCTTTGGACTGTAATATTTGATAGATTTTTTGATGTAGTTAAGTCCCAGGGCTTGCTTACTATTGAATTCCAAACTTCAGATCCTTTTGACTTCAAATACTATTTCATATTTTCCCTCCGTGAGGAATAATCTGTTCCACCAAATAAGGGAGCTTCAATTGTGGAGAGAGCCATCTGTCCACCCATTTCTTCAGAATCTACCTTCAAGTGTTTAAACTATGCTTGAAGGAACCTCGCTCTGATACCAATTTTTGAACATATCACCCACACTAAGAGGGGGGCAGTGAATTAGTGTGTGGATTATTCTAACTTTTTCTTCTCACGGGATAGCAATTAAAACATATTTGAATAGATTAAGAACAATCAAATCATAATTACAATGGACACAAAGACACAAGATGTTTGTATAAGCTTTTGTATAATTGATATTAATATAGTAATATGAATATATGTGAAATAGGATTTTCTTAGCACCAACTAATTTGTTTAAGCACCAACTGAAGTAAGGAGCACCAACTCCTCGGAGAGCACCAACTCTCAGGCAAGACCAAACTTACTGCAAGACCTAGCTTGCTGATAGAACCCAGTCTAGCCAACTAGAGTTTATTCAACTCCAGTGGTAGTGATCCATTATAGAATCAACTCTATCTCATGATCAGAGGTATAAAACACTCATCATCGCATTTCATCTTCTCTCTGAAATTTGCGCCTTCTTCGCTTCTTCTTTTCTTTGATTTCTACATTCAATCTTTGCTTCTACATCTCTCTCTTATATTAACACGGACCTCGGGTCCATATTTGCCTCCTCACTTCACAAGCCACGCTTCATAGTCAAGCATTGTTTCAAGTGAACCAATCATGGTTTTATTTATAGTGGCTTATGCTCAAAACTTTTAAGTTATTGAGCCTACCCGTACAATAACCAGCTTGCTCATTAAAAAAATTGGGACCACCATATCATCAATCCAGGTCTTCAACGTTACACCTGGAATCCCTGTTCCTTTCACAAATCGATCACAATCATGGATCGATTTCCTTCGTTTCTGTGACAACACAAATATGCACTTCCTTCAAACCATGATCATATGATCAATGGCATAGAACCACGAGCTTAACAATTAAGCGACTTACATTCTTCCCTTTAAATATTTTTACCATATGAACAATGAAGGTGACCTCACACTAGGCGAGATCAGATCTTGAGCGTTTATCGATTCAATGGTCACAATTCAATCTCCCAATGAAATGGACGGCTGATGGAACTTCACACTTCAGAACTTTGGGATTTCAACATTTCAAACCTCCTGAATATGATATCGTTGAATAGATCAGACGGTTCACCTTTATATCTGAAACCAAATCAATGGTCACATATAATCCTTGCATTACTCCTTTAATTCCTTAATCTGACGGCCAAGAATTAATCAAGTGTTGAGATGGATGGCCACCATTTACTCAGGGTCTTCAAACTATTATGCTTACGTTATCCTTCCATTGTATTTTTATCAACGATCGAGAGTATACCCGACATCATATCGACGGTCAAGATCTCCTTAGGGTCTTAGGACTCCAGAGATTTTAAATATCAAACCCATTCTCTCCTCCGTACGTCAATCTTCCAAACCTTACAATCTGCTGACGCGTGTCCCTTTCTCAATCAACAGTTGATATCCTTTCACGTCTCCAATATTCATAATTCTCAAGCCTCAACTCTCATTGTAGTATGATCAATAGTTGAGAATACTCTGAGGCAATCTTTCAGATCGGATGACTTATGTACGCTTCGGGACTTCGGAGGTCTTGTATAAACGCTTCTCCATTTTCCTCCGGAGTGACCACCTGCTGAGTAAATCATCAAAGGTGGAGATCGCTTACTTTCGGTTAACGTTTCCACTTACATTATCCTTCCACATAGTAGATAGATGGTCGAGGACACTCATGAAGTGATCTTCATATTGGACACCTCATGTCCACTTCGGGACTTCGGCATTTGGGACTTTGGGACTTTGGGCAAGTGCGGTGGTAATAATCCAGAAGCAAATCTCCAAGAGTGACGTAACTTGCTTACATCACTTGCTGACATGTCATGACCTGAGTAGCTCTCACGTGTCACTCTGATTCGTGATTTGCACGTACCTTAAATGTTGAATCAGCTTGACACTTGTCATTTTTTTAATGTGCCACGTGTCCTTGCTGACGTAGAATGTTGACATGGTGTATCACAATTTCTTGTTGACGTTGATGTAGATCTCCCAATGTGACACATGTTCATCACCTTGATCTAATGGTCAGGATAGTATTCGAAGGGTATGTCAGATCAATGACTGAGAGTAACTTCGGAACTTCGTCCTTCAGAACTTTGTGACTTTTGACATTTGAAACTCTCAAATCAATTCCCCCGTAGTGACGTCACTTGATTACGTCACTTGTTGACATGGAATGAGTCAATTTCCTCTAGACAATTGTCATCAACTAATTATGCCATGTGTCTTTGGCGACGTGGTCTTCCATGCATCCTTGCTGATGAGGTTCGCTGAGGTGGATCTACGACACTTCCTTGCTGACGTGGTTCGATGATCATGGTATACTGACGTGTTATGTTGCGTGTTCTTGCTGACGTGGTCTGTCATATGCCCTTTTGTCGACATGGTCTACTGACCAACAACCTTGATCCAACAGTCCTCATGTGTCCTCCAAATCAAACAGTCCTTATTCACGTCATATTTCTGGGCTTTGGGTATTTCAAATCTCAAACTGACGGAGTGTAAGTTCCTCACATCTTTAGACCCGAAGTGAATTTTGTTCGTTGATCAGGTTCTTTAGATCAACGGTTCGATCTATTCTGCGATGAAGCTCTTGTATATTTATCATGTCCTTCCACTTTAACATGATCCAACGATAGACGAAAATCGGATTTAGTCCGACCGCTGACGGGTATTCGGTTAATCAAAATCTCAACCTTTTAGCCTCGCTTATTCTATCCTTCCACTCAAAAGTGATCCATTGGTTGTGGAGATTTCTCGAAGAAGATCAACGGTCGACGATGATTGTGTATCTATAACTTGCGATTGATTTAACTTGACACCCAAATTTTGTAATATTAAGTTGTGCGTTGTTTAGTGAGTCAACCACAATCTTCGATCTTTGAAGCTATAAGATCGGGCGGTCCCAACTAATTGCGAGACTGGAACTAGCACGTCATTTAACTCTCCTTATGATCTCCGCAATCTATCCCTATTGTTGATCTAGCGATTGTGCATCCGACGGTCACAACTCAATCCAGCTTAATCCAATTTCTTATTGGATCAACCACAGTCGTCGATCTTCGAGTCTATGAGATATGACGATCTACACCAATTGCAGGATTAGAACTAGCAATTTCTTTAATTTTTCTTTCTCTCCCTGCAATTCATCCCCGCCGTTGATCTAGCTTACAGATTTGGCAGTCCCAATCCTCGAGCCCACAGTCACTCATATGACCGATGTCCGTTATTTGGACGATCAACACCGTCAATTTCCTTGATCGAACGACTGCTAAGTCTTATCACCTTTTCCTATGCAATAGTCGACTTCTCAATATTTCCATCGATCCTGACAACTTCTGCAATGCACTTCTTCCTTCTGAGATTTGATCTTCATTCGCTAATCCTCCTAATCTTTTATCATAGGAACATTGTTGATCCTATCGTGATCAACAATAATCATGAATTGCTTCAACCTATCTCTGTATTTACTAACGTATTGTGTTTTCCCTTCTGATCTTTTGATCTTCATACTGTTTGACATCTTCTGCTATGATATATTGTTGACATCAATGACAATCTCATCTGTGGTAATTCATCATTAACAATAGATCATCACATTGACTATTGACATCAATGACAATATGCCCATCAATAAGTATTTAAATTAATGAAAAATTAATTAAATATTTAAATTGGGATGAGAAATGTACATTGAACAAAAATAAATAGGAAACATATATATAAAATTAAGCTCGGTCAAAAATATATGAAAATCATTGGAAGCAA
>ML816673.1:101181-137449 GCA_009831015.1 Picea engelmannii | reverse complement strand
TTTTCTAATATTTCCTAAATCTCATTCATATGTTAAATATTATAATCCCTAAAATTTTAATTTAGATCATACAACCCTTGTTTTCCTTCATTGACCATGGTCAAAGCCTTGACACCCATGCCTGGTATGAAAATTCTCTTAATCATGCCTATATCCCACCAAGAGGCCAATCATTTGATTTTGTATGGTGGTGATGCAGGAGCATCTCAAGCGAGCCAGTGTGGAGATAAAAGACAGCTGGAAAAGCACCCAGCGCAAATTTTGAAAATGTTATGTAATGACAATGAGATCATTAAACGGAGGGGACACTTGTATAATGTAAAAGGACCTTGAGTGATCCTCTCTCATCCTTAGTAGGTAGAATGCATTTATAATAGTTAATGCAAGTAGATAAAATTTAATGCGTAGATTAGACAGTTTAGAATGAAAGAGGGAAATGGGATATAGACACCCTCATTGTGTATTATAACATTATTATGTCAATCGAGAGCATAGAGCATAGAAGAGGAGAAGCAGAGAGATGTGTAGAAGAATTCCATGTACAAAAGTTCTGGATTAATACAAAAAGGGCTTTGATTCAGACTCATGGTGTTCAAATATTCTCTGTGTATCTATTGTTGAATGTTATGCTCATGAATGTTTTACTCTTTCTATCATGCAGTTGATGTTTATGCTATGTGTGTATGATTTTTTCTTGAATGTTTGAAATCTGAGAGGAAGAGTAAGGAATGAGTTTCAATTGTTTCTCTATCTGAGTGAGTAGAATTCCTGCAAGGAGTGAAGTTGAATTGTCCACAAGGAATGCGTTGACAAAGGGTTCAGAGGTTTGTCTCTGGAAGCTCAGATAAGATAGCTTATGTTCTCATTCCCTCAAAAATGCAGCTAGGCACAGGAGCCATGCAAGGAGTGTGCAGGCTGAGTAAAGTCTCAAAGTTTGCGAACCTGAGAAATTGTTGAAGGACTATTGTTACAGGGAGTGTGCAGAGTCGAAGGACTTCAATTCTTTGAAGTGATTGAATAATTTTCTGCAAGGAGTGTGTGCAGGAGTCTTCTTTAAGACTCGGATTTGGAAAAGGCCCAGGAAGGATAAAGCCTTCAAAATTGTCAAAGAGAAGCACAGGTAGTTTGTGCATTGGAGTATTGAGAAGGCGTCGCAAGTTTGTGTCGTAGGCGGTTAAGTACCGTTGAAAAACACTTTGCTAAAAGGTTGCAGAAGTCCTTGAGAAGGAAGAGAAATGCACGGTCGAAAATCTCCGTGGAGAATTTGCGAGGTCCCGCGAGCCTTCAGATCTCATAGAGGAGCAGGGGAGTTATGGAGAGTGTTTTCAAAGGTTAAGCTTAGGAGAGGTAGAGTCGTAGATTCAAGCCAACAAGGGTCGTTGGATTTGCCCGAGAATTTCCATTTTGGGGTTTCGTGGATTGAAGTACCAAAATATTTGCAATAAGACTTGCGAAGTGCGAAGTCCCAAAAAGGCGGAAAGTCTAGTTGTGGGACCAGCACTAGGAATCGTGTCGAGGGTTGACATTTCAGGATTTAGGGAAATAAAGAGTCTAGTTTTTGGAGGTCATGAAGCAGAGTTGCATGGCATCGCAACTCGCGAACTCTCAAAAGCCAAATAGCTGAAATTGACATCGGGATTTGGGAATTCGGGTCTTGCATCGACAAGAGATTTTGGTATCAAGAGTCTCAAACTTCCTATACGCGAAAAACGCGTTGACCATTGGATCAAGCGGGAAATCACAGCTGCTGATTTCTTTTGGTGACTGAACATCGGAGTTTGGTAATTCAGGTTTCGGGGGTCTGAGGAATAAGAGACTTGATTACAGTATTCAAGAAATCGCAAAATCCGATCTCTCTAAGTATAAAGGGGGGAATTTCTCAAGGTTATTTGTGGGTGCAGATTTCCCAAAAGGGAAATAGAAGAGCCTATTGTTGAGAGCTCTTCGGGCTAGCGGAAGAAGAAATATCTTGTGTGCGTGGACTTTCAACCTACGGGTTGGGAGGGTTGCGCCATTCTGGTATCAGAGCTCAGAAAGGTTTCTTTTCTTTCTGTAGCAGGGAAAAGGAGAATTCACCATGCCACCAAGAAGAAAGGACAGACAAACACCCAATCCGGAAGAGGAAA
Source organism: Picea engelmannii (assembly GCA_009831015.1). Taxonomy (NCBI): domain Eukaryota; kingdom Viridiplantae; phylum Streptophyta; class Pinopsida; order Pinales; family Pinaceae; genus Picea; species Picea engelmannii. The sequence continues at coordinate 135,323 of ML816673.1, read as the reverse complement.
GGGAGATATCCAGAGGAAGGGGCAGGCAAATGTGGTGGAAAGAGATATGCATGACATTCACGCCAGACTCGTGGACATGGAAATAAGACAAAAGTACACAGCTGATGTTGGAGATGTCAGTGAGTCTGAAAGTGAAGATGAAGCTAGACATGGAGAAGAAGAAGTCACGGCAGAAGATGCAACAAATGAACGCTTGCTTAGAGCTGTTGCAAGAATGAGTGCAAGAGCCAAGATGGACATTCCAGTTTATGAGGGAAATTTGGATGTAGAGGATATTCTAGATTGGATTAGAGCTCTGGACACATACTTTGACTATGAAGATGTCGAAGAGGACAAGAAGGTCAAACATGTTGTCATGAGATTAAAGGGACATGCAGCATTGTGGTGGGATGAGCTGCAAGCTAACAGACGCTACCAAGGTAAGCAGAAGATCAAGAGTTGGGATAGGATGATCGCAAAGATGAAGGAAAAATTCATCCCCAAAGATTATCAAATTACTCTGTTTAGAAGAATGCAGAACTTGAGATAGAAGTTGATGGTAGTGAAGGAGTACACTGAAGAGTTCCACAGGTAGAACATTAGAGCAGGTCATCGTGAAAGTAATGATGAAAAAGTTATCAGGTATATGAATGGCCTGAGATACAAAATTCAGGATGAGATGAGCATGATGACCATCTGAATGGTGGAAGATGCTTATCAAATGGCTCTAAAGGCAGAAGAGAAGCTGAGCCGAAAGTAGGGTCAAAGAGGCTGAGGAAGAAGTCATCCCAGGGGAAAGTCAGTTGTCCAAGATAGAAATCAGAAGCCTAAAGAAGAATGGAAGAAACCTCAACCTCAGATTGAGAGAGGTGGAAGCTCACAGAGAGAGAAATACGCTGGACAGAGAGGGTGATACGCTGGACAGAGAGGGCAATATGTTGATCAGAGAGGAGAGTATGTTGATACCAACATTTTTCCTTGTACCAAAGGTAGAGGAAGAGGAAGAGTTGGAGTAATAACATGCTTCACATGTGGAAAGGTCAGACACAAGTCTTATGAGTGTCCAGAAAGAAAGAAGTAAGGTGGTGAGACTCACATTGTTGAAGCACAGAGGAAGAATATTGAGGCAGAAGATGTTGAAGGTGGAAGATCACTAATGATGCAAAAAGCTCCTTTGACATCAGAGAAAGAGGTGGAGAGTTCAGTCCAAAGAAAAAGAATTTTTTGGATTGCTTTCAAGACCAAGGATAGGGTATACAAAGTCATTGTTGACAGTGGTATCAAGGATAATCTCATTTCAACAAAGATGGTAGAGAAGCTGGAGCTGGAGACGATTGATCATCCAAGTCCATACAGAGTTTCATGGCTACAAAAAGGACATCAGGTAACTGTCACTAAACAGTGTTTAGTTGAATTTAAGATAGGAGGATATAACAATAAGATACTTTGTGATGTCATTCCCATGGATGTTTATCATTTATTGTTCGGTAGACCATGGCAATATGACAGAAATGTGATTCATGATGGGAGGATGAACACATACACCCTAGAGAAGAATGGGAGAACTCATATGTTGCTTCCAATCAAAGATAAGGATGTGAAACTTGAAGTAAGAAACACTTTACTTCTCATGAGTGGGAAGGAACTTCTTACAAAGGTTAACAAGAAGGAGAAACCACAATTCATTGTGGTCAGGAAGCCAAAGATTATTTTAACCAGCACAAGGGTTAATGATTTACCAGAAGAGGTTCAGGAACTACTTGAAGAGTTTGTTGACATAGTAGTGGATGAACTACCTCATTCGTTGCCATCGATCAGAAGTGTGAGTCATCATATTGATCTCATACCTAGAGCTAGTTTTCCAAACAAAGAAGTGTATAGATTGATGTCGCAGGAGAATGAAGAGGTCAAAAGACAAGTCCAGGATTTGTTGGACAAAGGTTTGGTTAGGGAAAGCTTGAGTCTGTGTGCTCTTCCGATAGTACTCAGTATGAAGAAAGATGGAGGTTGGAGGATGTGTATTGACTTGAGGGCGATAAACAAGATAACCATCAGGTACAGATTTCCATTGCCAAGGATGGATGATTTGATGGATTGTTTGAGTGGGGCTAAATTGTTTTCGAAGATTGATTTGAAAAGTGGATATCACTAGATTCGCATGAGAGATGATGATGAATAGAAGACAACCTTCAAGACTAATAAGGGGTTGTATGAATGGCTTTTTATGACATTTGGCTTAACAAATGTGCCAAGTACTTTCATGAGATTGATGAATGAAGTCCTCAAGGATTTCATCGAAAAATTTGGCATCGTATATCTTGATGATATATTGATTTTCAGCAATGCAAAGGCAGAGCATCTGAAACATTTGGCTACAGTAATGAAGAGGTTACAGTAGGAGAAGTTGCTGATAAACATGAAGAAATCCTTTTTCATGAAGACAGAGCTCATTTATTTGGGGTTTGTTATTTCTGCAGATAAGTTGAGGATGGATCCAGATAAGGTGGAGGTAATCAAGAATTGGCCATCACCGAAGAATATCTTTGAAGTTCAAAGCTTTCATGGATTGGCTAGTTACTACCAGAAGTTCATCAGGAATTTTAGTGGGATTAGTGCATCGATGATGGACATAGTGAATAAGAGACACAAGTCTTTTCAATGGACAGAAGAAACCGAAAATAAATTTAATTTGTTGAAGAGGAAAATCAAGGAACAACCAATCTTGGTGTTGTATGATTTCCAAAAGACATTTCAAGTGAAATGTGATGCAAGTGGATTTGCAATAGGGGAAGTCCTGAGTCAAGAATATAGGTTGATAGCATACTTCAGCGAGAAGTTGAATGAAGCCAAAGTAAAATACTCCACATATGACAAGGAGTTCTATGTTATTATTCAGGCATTGAAGAAATGGTGACATTACTTAATTCCTAAAGAGTTTTTATTATACAGTGATAATCATGCATTGCAATTTGTGACTCAATAGGAGAAGTTGAATCAAAGACATGTAAAATGGTTTGAATATATGCAAAATTTCACTTTTGTGATTAAACATATTTCTGGCACTGCTAACAAAGTTGTTGATGCTTTGAGCAGGAAGTGTTTTCTATTGCAGGAGTTCAAAGTCAAAACATTGGGTTTCGATGATCTCATGCACAAGTACAGAGATGATCCAGATTTTAAAGAGGCATACGAAGCAGCTGATAATCCAATTCTCAGGGATAGAAGCCAATGGAGAGAATACATGATCCAGGAAGGATTAATGTTTAAGGGTAATCAACTTTGTATTCAAAAATGCTCCATGAGAGAGAATTTGTTGAAGGAGAAACATAGTGGAGGATTGGCCAGACATTTCGGTCATGAAAAGATGTTCACAAAATTGAATGAATCATATTTTTGGCCAGGAATGCGAGAAGAAGTTAAAATATTTGTGGATAGATGTAGAATTTTTCAACATTCAAAAGGAAAGAGACAGAATGCAGGATTTTATCAACCCTTACCCATACCTGACAGGTCGTGGGATGCAGTCAGCGTGGACTTCGTATTGGTTTTTCCAAGAACACAAAGAGGCTTTGACTCAATCTTTGTGGTGGTGGATAGATTTTCCAAAATGGCACATTTTATTCCATGCCAGAAAACCAGTGACGCAACTCACATTGCCAATCTATTTTTCAAAGAATTCATTCGACTTCACGGCTTTCCAAGAATCATAGTTTCAGATAGAGACACTAAGTTTGTAGGAAACTTCTGGAGAACCTTATGGAAGAAGCTGGGAACAAACTTGTCATTTAGTTCAACTTATCATCCTCAGACGGATGGACAAACAAAAGCGGTGAACAAAAGTCTGGGAAACTTACTGAGAAGCTTGGTGATAGAACACCATAGCCAGTGGGATAACATATTACCACAGGTGGAGTTTTCTTATAACGACTCAGTTAACAGAAGAACGGGACAGAGTCTATTTTAGATCATCTATGGCATGCAACTGAGAGGAGTTTCTGAGCTGGGAGATTTAGAACAGACTACGACTATGAGTGCTAGTGCAGAAGATTTCGTAGAGGTGATGAAGGAACTTCACAGCTAGGTGAAGGAACAATTGCAGAGTTCGAGCCAGGAATATAAGAGGAGAGAAGATCAGCATAGAAGACAGCTTCAATTTGAAGTTGGTGATTTGATCCTCGCACATTTGAGAAAGGAAAGGTTCCCGAGAGGAACATATAATAAACTGAAAATGAAGAAAATCGAACCATGCAAGGTCTTGAAGAAATTTGGGGCAAATGCTTACGAGATTGAATTACCCGATGGGATCTAAATTTCTCTGATATTCAATGTCTCAGATTTGTACCCATATAAAGCTGAGGAAGCAGAAGCAAGAAATGAACAACTAGAGGTTCAGTGGCGAAAGCAGATGCCATTTGCAAAAAAGCCACAGATGGAGCGCATACTGGACAAAAGGATCAGCAAGAAGACCAGGTGAAAGCAATACTTTGAGTATTTGGTCAAATGGAAGGGCCATCCAGTTGAAGATGCTAGTTGGGAGACTGAAGCAGAGATCTAAAGGCATGAATAGACAATGCGCGAGCCCATGGACAGGAGCCCATGAAAATTTTCAAGCAAGGGAGTATGATGCAGGAGCATCTCAAGCGAACCAGCGCAGAGATAAAAGACAACTGGAAAAGCACCCAGCGCAAATTTTGAAAATGTTATGTAATGACAATGAGATCATTAAATGGAGGGGACAATTGTATAATGTAAAAGGACCTTGAGTGATCTTCTCTCGTCCTTAGTAGGTAGAAGGCATTTATAATAGTTAATGCAAGTAGATAGAATTTAATGCGTAGATTAGACAGTTTAGAATGAAAGAGGGAAATGTGATATAGACACCCTCATTGTGTATTGTAACATTATTATGTCAATCGAGAGCATGGAGCATAGAAGAGAAGAAGCAGAGAGCTATGTAGAAGAATTCCATGTACAAAATTTTTGGATTAATACAAAAAGGGCTTTGATTCAGACTCATGGTGTTCAAATATTCTTTGTATATGTATTATTGAATGTTATGCTCATGAATGTTTTACTCTTTCTGTCATGCATTTTCTATTTATGCTATGTGTGTATGATTTCTTGTTGAATGTTTGAAATATGAGAGGAAGAGTAAGGAATGAGTTTCAATTGTTTCTTTATCTAAGTGAGTAGAATTTCTGCAAGGAGTGCAATTGAATTGTCTGCAAGGAGTGCATTGAAAAAGGGTTCAGAGGTTTGTCTCTGAAAGCTCAGATAAGATAGATTTTGTTCTCATTCCCTCAGAAGTGCAGCTAGGCACAGGAGCCGTGCAAGGAGTGCACAGGCTGAGTAAATTCTCAGAGTTTGCGAACCTAAGAAATTGTTGAAGGACTACTACTGCATGGAGTGCGCAGAGTCGAAGGACTTCAATTCTTTGAAGTGATTGAAGAATTTCCGCAAGGGGTGCGTGCAAGAGTCTTCTTTAAGACTCGAAGTTGGAAAAATCCCAGGAAGGATAAAGCCTTCGAAATTATCAAAGAGAAGCACAAGAATTTTGTGCATTGGAGTATTCAAAAGGCATCGTAAGTTTGTGTTGCAGGCAGTTAAGTACCATTGAAAAACACTTTGGTAAAAAGTTGCAGAAGTCATTGAGAAGGAAGAGAAACAGACGGTCAAAATTCTCCATGGAGAATTCGCGAAGTCCCACAAGCCGTCAGATCTCACGGAGGAGCAGAGGAGTTACGGAGAGTGTTTTCAAAGGTTCAAGCTCAGGAGAGGTAGAGCCATAGATTCAAGCCAACAAGGGTCGTTGGATTTTCCCAAGGATTTCCATTTTGGGGTTTCGTGGATTGAAGTCCCAAAATCTTTGCATTAAGACTCGCGAAGTGAAAAGTCCCAAAAAGGCGGAAAGTCTAGTTGTGGGACCAGCGCCGGGAATCGTGTGGAGGGTTGACATTTTGGGATTTTGGAGGTCGTGGAGCAGAGTTGCATGACATCGCAACTCGCGAACTAACGAAATCCGAATAGCCAAAATTGACATCGGGATTCTGGAATTCGGGGTTTACGTCGACAAGAGATTTTGGTATCGAGAGTCTCGAACTTCCGATACGCGAAAAACGTGTTGACTGTTGGATCAAGTGGGGAATCACAGTTGTTGATTTCTTTTGGTGAATGAACATTAGAGTTTGGTAATTCGGGTTTCAGGGATCTGAGGAATAAGACACTTGATTACAGGATTCACGAAATCGTGAAATCTGATCTCTCGAAGTATAAAGGGGGGAATTTCTCAAGGTTATTTGTGGGTGTAGATTTCCTGAAAGGGAAATAGAAGAACCTATTATTGAGAGCTCTTCGGGCCAGTGGAAGAAGAAATATCTTGTGTGCGTGGACTTCGGACCTGTGGGTTGGGAGGGATGCGTCAGGTGGTTTGAGTCTTTTTTCATGGACTAGGGCCCTATAAGCTTCATTTACAGCCAAATCTGTGAGATCCATATCTTTTATGTAAAGCCTCCTAAAATTACCAATATCGCGCTCAAGGACAAAGTTAATTTCTTAAAGTTTTTTTTTAGTTGTTTGAAGAATATTCCATGTCCCATAAGACTAGTTAAACTCATTTATGGATTAAGGACATTATTTTCATTCCCTAATCATGGTCAGGGCTCAAAGACCCATCCCAGCTACATAAAAAATCCTAATGGAAACCCTTTCTCATTCATATGAAAAATATCCCCTTTAAAGAGATGATGTTGTATTTAAAGGCCTTGATCATACTTTATGGATTAAGGACCCTATTTTCATCACCCAATCATGGTCAACGCCCCAAAAAAAATCCATACTACACAAAAAATCCTAATGGAAACTTCATCCAACCTGTATGCAAAAGATCCCCTTTAAATGTCTCATGTTGTCGTTCATGGCTTTAATCATGGCCTATTAACCCAATAATATTTTTTCAAGGCCTAAATCCTTGGATTTATCCCCCAACCATGGTTAAATCCTTCATAGTCGTCTTTGATACACAAAATATTATAACAATACCCATATCTTACTCAAAGGTTCATGATTCCCTATAGACAACATGTTATGTGGTTTATGGAATTGATTATGTCCCTTAATCCCTAAAGGATTCATAAATGACCCAAGGGCCTTATTTTCCTTGCTTGAACATGGCTAATTACTTAATGCACATGTCCCTAATGCAAAATATTTCATAATGGTAGACATATTCAACTTGGAGGCCAAATATTTCCTCTAAGGGGACTATGTTGAAGGTGATGTTCATGGATATTGAGCCTTACAAATCCATTTATGGAATAAGACCATTATTGTCCTCCCTTTGTTATGGTAAAATCCTTGAGACCCATTCATACTATGAAAAAACTCATTATTATACCCATATCCTACTTACATGACAATGATTCACTTTAAAGGAACTATGTTGTAGTTTGAGGCCTTGATCATGGCCTATTAGATCAAGAATATTAACTTAGGTCCTAATTCCCTCAACTTCTGACACAACCATGGTCAAGGCTCTAGTACCCATCCCTAATGCATAAAACCTTCTAATGGAATCCACATACCACTCTAATGATAATGATATCTTATATAGGGCATGTTTTGTGGTTTGTGGCATTGTCCATGGCCCTTGTAGGTCCCTGAAAGATTCATTCAGAGCCTAAGGGATTTATTGTCCTCTCATCCACATTATCAAGGCATTGAGACCTGTCCCCATTATCCTAGGAATTATAGGAGAAACCATGTTCCACTTGGAGGATATGGTAGTATTAATATTAAAATGGTAATATTAATATTAATATCAAAATTGCAGCCTAAAATATTAATACTAGAGGCAGGCAACAGGGACCTCTATGGGCTAAATCATAGTGAATGATAGTGTTTTTGATGCCATATTAACATAACCGATTATTCTTGAATAAGTGAAACTAGTTTCTTCTTTCATATTCATAACTATATGAAGTTGTTGATTAGAGATTATTTTATAACCAGTATGAAGATGTCTAATATTGATGTAAGTGCTTATATTTGATCATTCATTGGTATTAGCATCAAGACTTAATGTTGTCCACCCTTTGGAGGTTTTGACATGTATAAATGTTATGCATTATTGATTCACATGTTCAATGGCCTATTGATTGATGGGTTGTTTACCTAGAAGGTTAAGAGGTTGATAGATTGATGATCCTTACCTTTATTTAGTGTATATGGGTTTAAATGTATTAACCTTGTTCCTAAGGATTGTCATGTTTAAAAGTGAAGATACCTTTTATCCATGGTGTTGTAGATGTTTGGTAAGAGGAATTTGTCTTAGGGATACTATGAATGAGTTTGATTGATGTTAAACCAATAATATTTGGTGGTATATTTGTATTGTTAACAAGACTTAGTTGTAACCACCCTTGAGCGTCACGTATGCATTGAATGAGTAGACCTCTTATTTATGTAGAGTGAAGTTATTATTCATGAATAGGATTGTATTTGTCCATTAATTTGAATTCATGTCTATTGATATGAATGCATGGATGTGTTTAATTGTTGAACATGAAATTGTACTTGTATTCTTTGGATAATACCATTTTTAACTAGTTGTCTTCATTTTGAAGGTTATGCTATGCGATTATTGCGAGAGCTTCGATATTACAAAAGGGGTTGCCATGCTATAAATTCCTAGAATTCCCATAACAACCGAGAGTCCAAAATATAACTAAACTCATAATAAGAACCATCTTACAGCGTGATTGTCTAAGTTGCATAAGGGCCTATAATCCAACTTACAAAGAAGAGAACCATAGATCCAAAAAGAACTAATTCCAGGAAAGAGGAATTTGGGATTAAACCTTCCGACCCAGGATGGAGGAGCTTGTTCTCATGGTCGCCTCCCGCCCTGCATCTGTCTGGCAGCTCTATCCTGCAACTTGAATTTCTATCTTTTCAATCCTTGGTTCCAGATCAACAATTTTGTTGTTAGCTTGTTGAGTTGTGTAGGTGAGAGATTCTACCGCTTCCTCCCTTAGATGGATTAGATCTTCCTCCATCATTTTGAACCTCTGGCCTCCTTCCCCATCAAGATGGAGAAGGAATCATCTATGCGCGCTAAGCATGTGTTTCAACCTATGAATTTTGAGTTCCAGGGAGGGCGAGGGATTAGGGGTGTGGCTAAGTTGGAACTAGACTCCATGGAGAGAGAGATGGAAAAAGACCAGGAGGGAGGCCTGGCTGAGGAAAACAAGTAGAGACTAACTGGGGGAAATACTGGGAGCTCAATCCAGGTGAGAAACCAGACATAATTGGGAAGGCAAGATGAGCAGGAGCAGTTCGCCACCTTCCTGAATTTAACGATATCCTATCTGTGTGCCACCATGGGAGGGATAAGAGATCTGTGCGGAGGTGCAGGAGGGATGTGAGGTGAAGGATAGGGAGGGGGAGGGGAGGGGACACGAATAGTGTCGATAAGTACCATCACATGGGATAAGGGACATATAAGGGAGGTGGAGGAGGGCTACCATGAGTATGACGTCGGGAGGGAATGAAGGCCACTTGCCCCGGGAGGCCCAGCCGAGCACTCGTCAAGTGTCTGTAAGGGAGAGGGACGAAAACCAAAGTTCCATTTAGGGAGAGTTGACCCTTGCTCAAGTGGGTGGAGGCTTTGGAAACTTGGTTGGCTTTGTCGTTGAGATGAAGGATTACATGAAAGAAGTCAATTTTTTGGAAGGAGCAGGAGAGCCGCAGGATTTTCTTGAGAATGTGGCATAGATTCATTTGAGTAGGCAAGGTGTTGGTGACCATAGGTTGGATTAAAATTTGGGAGTCACCTATCACTGTTATTTATTTGATTTCTAGCTTTCGGGCTTGGATAAGTCCTTTCCAAAGGCTTAGATCTTCTGCTATATTATTGGATTTGACTCCAAGCCCCAAAGAGTAGTCTAATTCCCATAGTTCACCAGATTTCGTGATCCTTAGTGAGAGGAGGGAGGGATTTGAGGTCTAGAGTGAGGCTATGGATCCATTATTTATCAAGGGAGTTGAGAGAAAGGGATTTGGTGCAAGGAAAAAGGTAGGAGAGGAAGTCTCCTAGTAGGGATTTGGCTTTGGTAGAAACGATGTCGGGTGAAGCAGTCATATTTCTGAAGATTCTAGAGTTTCTTTCGAGCCAAATTTTCCAAATCATGAATTTAGGGAGGGACATCCATAAACACTTGATTTGAGGGTTTGCCTTCAGAGGGAAAGGAAAGAGGGTGGCCCAAGTTTTTAGCAGAGTGGGTATGTCAAGAGGGAGTTGGTCAGAAGGGATCCCTCCTAGCAGGGCATGCTGCTAGACTTCTTTTGCAAAGGGGAAATTGAGGAGAAGATGGTCAACAGATTCTTCATGGATTTGACAGAGAGGGCATTAGATTCTAGGTTTAGTGGCTCAGAGCAGTCCTAACGCTTCGAATTCATTAATTGTGTGTTAAATTATTAGTAATGGAGCACATATCAATTAGAAAATTATTATGGTAATATTAATATTAATATCAAAATTGCAACCTAAATTTTTTTTATTTTTTTTTTAAATAAATATTGGTTGTCGCCATTGTGACACCAGCCTTGATTGTTGTGATATTTTTGTTGTATAAACAAAGAAAATATGTCGTCTCCTGTGCGACGACAACTTCAATTGTTGTGACAATTGTGCTATATAAAAATAAAAAGTTGTTGTCCCATGTGCGACGACAACTTCAATTGTTGCGACAGTTGTGCTATAAAAAAATGAAAAGTTGCCATTGCATGTGCGATGAAAACTTCAATTGTTCCAACATATTTTCTATATAAAAATGAAAAGTTCTCATCGTACGTGCAACAACAACTTCAATTGTTGCAATAGTTTTGTTGTATAAAAATGAAAAGTTCTTGTCGCACGTGCGACGACAACTTTAATTTTTGCGATAATTTTTCTATATAAAAACAAAAAGTTGTCATCGCGCACGCAACGACAACTTCAATTGATGCCATGGTTTTGTTATATAAAAAATGAAAAGTTTTTGTCGCACACACGATGAAAACTTCAATTGATGCGACGGTTTTTCTATGTAAACAACAAAAAGTTGTCAAAAAAGTTGTCATCTCCAGTGCGACGACCGATTAAATTATTGTGATAGTTTTTCTATATAAACAATGAAATTTGTTGTCGCAATGGGTGTCTCAATTGAGACGAAATGTTTGTTTCACATAGTTTGCCTATATTTTCATATTGGTGACGATATTTCTTCTTTTGTCTCAATTGCCTATGATGTCGCTCTTTCGAGATTTGTTCAAGTTTGTCACAATTGCCACATGACATAAAATGATGTTTCAAAGACTCTTGATTCATCGAAATGTCAACGACATAACGTTGCAAGAGCATCGAAACAACCGTCACAAAATGACCCAAATATGCTAGTGAAATAACTTGATAGGTTGATCGTCGATCGTCGACCCTGGACACTTTTTTGGCATAGGAAAGCTAAGTTTTGTTTTAAGAATGAATAACTTAAGGAAAGTCCTGACTCCGATTAATACACACTAATTAAGTCATCGATCTTCAGTGCCACGTGTCTTTACTCGGTAGGAGGATCGTACAATATAGTTTTATCCTCATTCATTCATGGTTCCCTAGATCCAAGTCACACCTCTGACTCATCTCTGCCACGACAACATTATATGGTGAAATTGATTAGCATCAGAGATTTTTAAAGAAAGAAATCAACGAAAAATGGTCATAGCACATCCCCGATCCCTGATCCACCCACTGAGACAATGACATTATGGGACATTTTAGCATTAGATACGATCGGATTTTGAGCATTTAAGGAGCTAATTAATACCAAATCGTGAATTATTTGGTACCTTGTGCACCAATCAAAATAGTCGTTTAAAATCACCGATAGACCACATCACCACCTGTTCCTCCACCGTCAACCCATGATAAATTTAAGTTATAGATATTTGGCAACAGATTTGTTAAAATTTCACTCATAACCTGAATTGAATGGCAAATGCGACATGATAAGTTCTTCCCTCTTTAAATTCTCTTGAGCCATTGTAAACAAAGTCATTCCACGCATAACATAATTCTGGAGCATCTGAAGGAGAAAGATGAGCAATGTGAAGGCTGTATCAATCCCCTGATTGTCAAAATAACTAGGTTTCAACAAGCTTTAGAGGTATGTATCCAAGTCTTTAAATTTGTTGCCTGCAATTCATATGTTTTTTATCTGGTTTTTGTTTTTCACGGTCTCTAAAATTTTATTTAGTTTCAGGAACAATTCCACCGAGAAATACAACCACCAGACGACTGACGAGGGCACCGAAACTGAAAGAACCAGAGGTAGACGAAGGTTGTTCTCCAGAGGCCGCAAAACAATTGGAATAGATTCTGAGTCCTGAGCCTATCATTAAGGCAACAATGAAGAAGGTTTTCATCCATCCTCTGGCCTTCGTAGATACATATGCAAGCACAAGGTCCAAGATGGTACTCCCACTTTGGGGATAATTCTTTAACAAGATCAGTATGGAGGAATACCCAAAATGTGTCCCACATAGTGATATAGATGTAAGAGCACTTGAAGATGAGGTGTTCCCAAACATCCGATGATCGTACCTACATATGGTGGCAAGTAGAACCCCCATTTTTCCTTGCATAGAAGTCCTAAAGTGGCTCATCGACCACACATACATAGAGAAATTCTTAATCAACAATGACAACAGTGGGTGTGTAAGAGTTTTCCTTTCGGTAGAAGTTAATAAATACTATAGAATTAGATATCCTGAGGAGAATCTAAATACAGATTTCATCGTGAAGTTCTACGAATGCCACAACACCACCCGGGTGATGGCCTCATGGTGGAGGGAATACAAGAAGTTCACCAACTGAAGCACTAGCTAGTACAGGATGGCCAAATTAAGGGAGCCATACATCTATTTGATGCCTCTCATCTACCGATTATATGGAGAGAAAGGATTGCTCCATATTTTTAGAGGCATGGATTCCCTTGTCTTACATAATGGTGATCTTTGGGATTGGTTTCAACTGGGGAGAAATAATTTGTAAACACCTGAGCATCTATGTACAACAGGCTCAGATGTTGAAGGAAGGACAAGCACCAACTTTCTACATGGATTCATACTGGCTCAATGTCATGTGCGCCAAAAACACAGTCATTGGCATGAATCTGATTTGGCATGTTGCAGAGCTCCTGGTCCACATCTACTTCAGCGCGCTATGGGAAATCATGTATAATAAGTCTTACTCGCTCATCTGCGATGAATTCATCGCACGAATTTATTTTATTATTTTTAAGAAGAGATGCCTAAGGCTATAGATTGCGACGAAGAAAATGATATCGAAGGTATCCCATTGGTACTTGGACGAGCACGCCACCTACGTCAGGGTGTTCGGGGCCACCATAGCACCACATCTCCTACCAGATCATATCCCAGACCGACTTGTCATAGGAGAAATATGTTATCAACCCATCTTACAAGGATACAACGCCACCTTGGTCAAGGACAAGAAGTGGGCGTTCATACCCTATGGTTTCCATGTAGGGTTATACTTGGTAAAGGATATCGCTCAAGCCAAACAAGAAGGGTTGAGCCAACTCAAGTTCAGATTCCAAACTGATCGATTCCACAAGAACGATCCAAAGGGCCTAGTCTTGCAACATGCTTCACAAGTGTCGTCATGTTGCTCGTATGCCCAGGAAAAATTCGAAGACAAATTATTCACAGAAAATTTCCAAGACTGGGACGATGTGGTACAAAGGATGGTCGACCCAAAAATGATCAGCTTCAGGGCCATGATCATAGATGAATAGTAAATGATAATAGATAAGTCATATCAAGAGGCCCTCAGAGCCAGTGAAGAAATCATAGCGAAAGAGGCAACAAAGGTGTCCCTAGTGGATCTGGTGTAGAAAAGGGGATTTCCTATGACACCATAGGCATAGAAAAGGGGATTTCTCATGATAGAACAATCATAGAGAGTAATCTATTAGCTACAATATGACCCATACCTCGTAGAAATAAAAAGGTTCCTTGCCGACTACCGACTCGAAATTGAGACAGGTCCAAGTGGTCCAGAGCTAATAGAAATTGAAAAAATCATCGGGTCAGATAACCCTGAAGTTTCAGCGCCACAGGACGAATCACTAGGGGAAATTTCATCTCAACTAGGGATAACAAGAACATCAAGGAGAGAAAATTCACCAAACCCCCTCCATGACTTGATAAAAATCTATGATGATGAGGAAAGTTTGGAGGTGTCCCCGGTGACTCAGGTGCAGATCATAGAGGAAAAAGAGCCTGAGAAGGTATCTTCCCCAGCTCCTGACGCTCAAATTTGGGACCTTCCACAGAGTGACCAGGAGGTCGAAATTATCATAGACACTAAGATTCTTGATGTACCAGAGACCCAAATGGATATACCAATGGATTAGACAAGGTCGAGTGAACAAAAGGAAGAAGTTCCACAACAGGAAATCGACATCTCAAGAGACAATTATCAAGTAAGTATCGAGGGTAAGCACCAATCCTACCCCTGATGCTTCAATTTCATCCAGTACTCTACCTCCCAATGAGAAACAACCAGAGGATAGATATTCAAAACACACAGAAGAGGTTCAAGAACCTAGTCTTGAACAGATATACACCGTCGGAAGCTTGGGAAATATGCTTACTTGGGGAGATCAGAAAATCCCCTAACCCATGGATGAAGTTGTTGATATACATGCCATCTCCTATGATAGAAAAGGAAATATATCATAAAGAGGACCACCAAGAAGTGGAGGCTTACTCTGGGTCGCTCCATCCTCATCACCATATAGGAAAAATTGATCAGCACCAAGCAAGACAAGATGTTTGAGCTTATCGGTGCAGGGATGGTGATAACAGTTGCCACCCTAGATAGAGAAATAAAATATGAAGAGGATTTGGCCGTTATGATAAAGGATTTGGATCATATGTGCCATTTGGAAAAATACTATCAGGACTCCACACAGGCCATGATGTTCTTGAGAAGTGAATTTCAAGATGCCTACAATAAATTTAAGAATTTGAGGAACCTTTTCACTACAAGGATAGTCGAGTTTCAAGAAGACACCCTCATGGCACTGACAATGTGCAAGGATATGGAAAGGTGGTATGAGAAAGCACACCAAGAAGTGGAAAGAATAGACTACATCAACGCGGTTCAATAGGGTCGAGATGCTGAAGAGAATGACATCCAGGTACTAAGATAAAGTAGCATCGACCGCATAAATAAGTCAGTTGAATACTTAATGAAAATGAACCAAGAGCCTCATCGGAAAATCCAAGATAAATGGGATGATAAAGAAAAGAGTTGGACCAAAATCAACCGAGCGATGAGAGACATCGACCTTCCAGAATTCAGCACACCCGATGACATTGTCGACTTTCTTGACATAGTCAAATTATATTCCAAACAAGACTCACTGGGGGTTGTGAAGATAACAAAGGTGGAAAACATAGTGCCAGGACAAGTGAAATAGTTCATGGAGAACACGATCAAGGCTCGGATAGTGCTACAATAGTTAAGTGCTAAAGTAGTCAAATATCAGGCACGTGCAGTGGAGATCAAGGAGATCTTTTTGGCCCTGATCGATCAACACAGGTTCTCATACGCCAATTCATGCGAGGAAGTCTTTTTCAAATGGTTAGAGTATGAGAATAGTCATCCACTCAAGTGAAATCATTCGATGACTCTTAGAAGACTGAGAGATGAAAGCTCCATGTGGCAATTTTTGTTTTACTTAGCTGCACTTTTGATAGTTACTTTTAGTTAATAATATGTTACAAATAAGAGGATCGACCTGCTAGCAAGAGGTTGATGGTTTCTTCAAAGACCCTCATTTTTTAATTTGTAAATAACTATTTAGGAGCTACCTTAATTGAGAAGTCATGTTTAGGACCAAAGACAAGTTTGTGTTTTTCATCAAAAGCGTGTGTGATTGGATCTAAAGAAGAATTATTTATGTTGTTATCTCATGAATGGATGTTGTATCAAGTAAGAGCTTCTGAATCTATTGATAAGTTATATGATTCAATATTTTTATAGTTCTTGTCTTTAATGATGAAAAGTAAATCGTTGTGTTAATATGTGATTGATGATTAGAGTTAAGGAAACTATTTTTATTTCCATCATTTATTGCGTGTATTTTTTTCTCCTAATAATCATATCTCGGTGAATAATTGGAACACCAATAGGTTAATATATTATTACTAGGCTCATTGTAGGTGTAAGAATCATTGTCTGCATGCTTGAGAAGAAGGGTTATCTCGAGCTCAGCCTTCTCCAATAGTTAAGTCATTTACCCTTTGTTCCCCAGCCGGTTTATAACATCATTTATCTTGTATCGGTCCCACCTATAAGAGAAAATACAAAAAGAGAAATTTTGAACTGAAGAAGGATCTTTCACAGGAAGACATCATGTCAATCACTACGTAAATCCCATCGATTAATTGGCTGGATTGAAAGATCCGGAGAACCATTCCACCATTAAACGTTGCAGTGTCTAATTGGGCCTCGATGGCGATTTTGGTTCATGTTGTTGAGTTAAATCTATTTAGGACCCCTCAACAATTGGTTCGGTATACATTGTGAGATATGCCTTGTGGAAGTTAGGGTTCCTTAATGCTTCTAAAATTAGTTTCAAACTGGTCAGTTTGGCATTTTTTTGTAGCTTCTTTTCAGAGATGTTTCATAGCATAAAATTTTGAGGAGATGGAGGAAAAATATGTTGGTACATGTTGTTTCACTATAATTCATGAGATATGACTTGTGGAAGTTAGGGTTTATTAATAGTCCTAAAATCTGTTTCAAACAGGTCAATTTGGAATTTTTGCTATAACTTCTTTTCTGGGACTTTTAAGACTATGAAATTTCTAGGGATCTCAAGAGACATACAAAAGTAACTTAGGTAAAAATATCAGAATTTAGTTCGCTATACCTTCTGAGATATACCCTATGGAATTTGTGGTTTTTGAATGGTCCCAAAATCAGTTTCAAATAGGTCAACTTGGCATTTTCTTTATAACTTTTTTTTTCCGGGACTTTTGAAAATGTGAAATTTTCAAGGATCTGAGGAGACATACCGAAGTATCTCAAGTAAAAAATTTAGAATACCATTTCAAAAATTGGATACATGCCATGTTGTACAAGTTTGTTCTTGAGAAGTGGCCAAAAATAAAAAAATTTAAAAAGTTTCCATAAATTTCATTTGGAAATTCAAATTTTTTTAAACCTGGTGAAGGAAGACATAGCAAGCAAACTCAGTGAAGGTAATTTGAATGTTATCATATTTTGAAGAAGTTATATCTACTAAATTATAAATTTGTACTTGAGTGTTGGTGGTACTCAAACAAAGATATTGGTGTCTCTTGATAAGTTTGTTCTTACATACTAGTGTCTATGAAGATCTGTAAGAGTAGGTTGATGCCTAATAGGGTTTACACCAGTGGGGATTGGCTTCTCCAGTATGTTGTTGCCTATAAATAATTGTAACAGTAGGTTGGTTCCTACAAAGAATTATAAACAATATTTTTGTGGTTTTCTCTCGAAAGGGTTTCCATGTAAATTGTGTGTTCCATGTTCTACTATTAATATATCTCATATGTGATTTCTTTCATATGGTTGATGAATGTTTGAAAAAGTAAAGAAAAATTATCTTATACCGATTCACCCCCTCCCCTCAGTATAAGTGTGTTCTCAACATAAAATCCTTGACCTTTTCTTTGGACCCCATGGTAGGAGAAAATAACTCAACCATTAATGCCCCAATAGTGGGTTCCTCTCCAAACTCATCTAGAAAATCCTTTTGAAACTTGGTCCATTTTTTTATAGATCTAATAGATAGATTGAAATACCAAGTGGAGACTGAATTTTCAAAAGTATAAGGAAAAATTCAACACACCACATCCTCATGTTGTACATTCATTAACCTAATAACAATAATAAACTTCTTGATATAATATTCGGGGGATCGAGATGTTTCTAGGTCATATTTCAGAAGTAATTTCTCTGGATGTTCGGGTAAGTGGTGTAATAGACCAGGTTATTCCAAGGCATACCTATCCAACCGGTTATTACTTTCGTTATTATGTTTTATGTGGTTTGGCTCTTGGTATAATTCTTTTGACTCTGTACCTGATTCTTCTTATTAGGGTTATGAAAACCCCTGATTACTAGAATGATTGTTTGTAGGAGGAGTTATTGCAGGGGTATTAGAAATCAATCCAAAGGGATGATTAATTTATTGTAAGTCTAGATCCACTAGGTTTTCAACTGTGTGTACTAATGTATGTTCTTATGTAGACACAATGGAATCGACAACTCCCCTCCTTCGAGAAAGAAAAGGTGGTGTGGAAAGTTCCCCAATTTGTCTCGTGTATGATCTAGTGATACACCTAAAGGAATTTACTTCCTCATTCGATATCACATATGGTATTTTAGGATAATATACAGAACTCTCCTCAATCTGAGGTGAAGTATTTTCAATGGGTATACCTACAGGTCTTGGATTTTTTGTATGTGGGTTGTTTGTATGGCTTTCCATGCATCGACCCTTATTCTGGTGCCAATTCAATCGAAGGGGATGGATTCCAAATACTCAAAAATAGGGATTAAACCCAATGATAATTCCCAATTATACTTGTTCCTATTTGGTGTGGAATAATCCTCCAGGTTAATGGGTCGACAATCGTTTGATGGGATTTAAAATTTGTTTGATTTATCTCTTTCTCTTATGAATTTTAATGTTTTATGTATATCTACTATAGAAAGAAGTAAAGTAGAATGAAATTCCAAATATTCTTCCTAGAGGATAGCCTCCCAAGACAACAATGTAAAATTAATTCACAGAGTTGTGAAAAAATGTTCAATTCAGCTTCGCATTTTCATGGTAACTTATTTTCTGGGATGTTTCATATCATAAAATTTTGAGACGAAGGTGAGATATCTGGAAACATGTGATAAAAATTTCAGAAATTGGTTTTCTATACTTTCTGAGATATTCCCTCTAGAATTTAGGGAATATCTCAAAAAGTATAACAAACCAATTTCTGAAAGTTTTATTACAAGTTTCCAGATATCTCACCTTCATCTCAAAATTTTACTATATGAAACATCCAAGAAAATATGTTATCATAAAAATGGAAAGATAAATTGTAACTTAATTCACAACTCTCCCCTTTCAGAATGATATTCAATATTTTCTCATCTTTGTTTTGCAGAGATGTGGATTGGCGGTTTTGGAACAAACTTCTTGTCATTCCACAATCAACCTGACGTTGACTTGTACTCCTAAATGGAAACCATGGTTTGGATTGCAGGACCACCCTTTAGAATTATCCCCTATGCAACTTCAAATTCTGCAATTCTTATTGTTCTTCGATTCTGATGGATCATGATAAAAGTTACTAGTTTCCCCTCTAATTTATTTCTTCACCAAATTTAACTTCTTTGTGCCTTTTTTAACCTTCCAGTCAATATATTTATTTATTTTTTAAATATATATATTTCTTCTCTCTTGCAACCACACAAATCATAGATAGTCTCTCTTGCGACGCTCTTCCTAATATGTCGTTCTTGAGATGACTGTCCTTGTTAATATCTCTTGCTACAATCTTCCTAGTTTGTCTCTCTTGTGGAAATATTCCTCGGTTGTCGTTCCTAAGACGATCTTCCTCGGTTGTCATTCCTCCGATGATCATCCTAGTTCATCTCTCTTACAAAAATATTCCTTGGTTGTCGTTCCTACGATGATCTTCCTCGGTTTTCATTCTTGTGACGATATCCCTAGGTCATCTCTCTTGCAACGACTATGTAGGTTGTCTCTCTTGCGACAAATTTTGTAGGTCATCTCTCTTGCAACAACCTCTGTAGGTTGTCTCTCTTGTGACATTACTCTAGGTTCGTCACACATTCGACGAGATATGATGCAATGTTTGAGGGCCCAAGATTCGTTGCACTCTCCATGATATAACATTTCAAGAGCATGAAAATGGTTGTTGCAAAATGACCCAAATTTACTAGTGATTAATTGACAATGCATCTTTTACATGTCTGGAATATTGCAGTTGAAACACCACAAGGATTTGTGGTGCAATGGCTGTAAATGTTTCATCAAATAGTAGGATGAAACAATGAAATATTATGATAGTGGGATAATTGTAGTATTCTAGGTCACTAACATTTCCTCTAAGAGTGACAAATGTCCTCAATAATATGAAAATAGATATTATGTGTTTTTGAATGATATAATCGAGTGTGTCTTCAATTCCTTCAGATTATTTTGTTCAATGTCAAATGGTATAGGTTAAAAATGCATGAACATGATGAGGAAAGAACTTTTATTCAACATGCCAAGGGATTTTGGATGATTAAAACAATGGTTTTTGAAAAAGAAAATGACCACTATGTTTTTGCAAGTCAATGTGAACAAGTCTTTTACTCAAAGGTTCTAGGTAAGAGGGATTAGTCATTTGTTGTTAGATATGATACAATAGGAAGGCCAGTAAATTATAATGTAGATGAATAATATGATATTGAAGAAGAATATGATGAAGAGCTAGAGTAGGAATAATATGGGTCGACAGATGAAGAAGACAAAGAAGATGAACCAAGCGTAGGAGACAATGTGCCAGTTCTTGATAATGATATCAATGAAGATATGCTCAAAAATGGGATTGATGATGATGATGATATCATCAATCCTTTCAAAATTGATTCTAACCAGATGTTGATACAAATGTCGATTTGGATGATCAAGAAGAAGATAAAGAATAAGGATGATACAAATGTTGCATTGGATAAGGTATGACTAGATATTTTCATTTGTATGAATTGTTGGGAAGATTAATTGTTGTAATAAAGTCCCACATAGGTGTCAACCAGGTTCATAAAATAATGAATTACAGGAAAAGTATGTGCAGGAAAAGGACATAAGTGTATCCTATATTTTCTTTCAAGGAGAAAGAGATCGAGGTGACCTACAAATATTCATCAAGATAAAAAGAAACTTGAAAAAAAACAAACTCAATCCACTACTCCACACAAATAATCAATAATCAAACCAAAGAATCATTCTTCTATATCAAATGTCTAAATCCTATGCTATGTGTGAGAAGCAATCAACCTTTTAGAAGAACAATAAAGAAACAAGAAACTGATCAAAAATAGAATAGAAACTGACCTACAATAAGACTAACCATCTTTGAGAGTAATTCCTAGTGTCTAACCTACCCTTAACCTAAAAATTTTACTTCACTACAAGAATGACAGACTCTATGGTGCTACTTCATTCTTACTCATAGACAGTAAGTTAGAGTGTAGGGGAATGAATCTAAACAAGCCTTGCCAGAAATATTGACACTTCAATTGGTGGGTGAAGCAATGAGATAACACTACTCTGTAAAGAAGAATTACAACTACCAGTAAAGAATGTAAACACACAATTTTTACTCAATTGAAAATAAACTTTTGTCCCTTGAAATATCATCTTACTTTCACTAAAACACCTCTAGAGGACACACCGCACTCATCAAGAAGGAAACTGATGTAGGACCATCGCTCCATGTCAGCAGTGTGCCAGCCAGCCAACACATCTAGCATACATTTAATGGAGAAAGGGAGAGGCGCAACCCTCTCAATTTTGAAATTCAAAATTTCTATAAATGTTGTAAGGCTTTTAAAGTTAGACCACACCTTTGTACAGGTAGTGGTTGAGGTTTCCTTTAATGATCACCTACAACAATCCCATGACGTAGTCAGGACTGGGCATCCATTTATGTAATGTAGCCGTAGGAGCCACTCTGTGATAGCAATAGCTCAGAGACGGTGGTTGAGGATAAGCTCATGGGAAACCTCATTTTGTAATTAAGAAAATTAGAGTAGAGAGAGGAGGAGAGACCAGAGCAGAGAGGTCTTGAGAGAGAACTGAGACTTGTTACAATCCATCCTTTGTAAACATTTGTATAGACATACAGATTAATAGAAAATCAATTTTCTTGCACACTGTGTTTTTGACGTTTACATGTTTTTATGCATTTCATGTTTTAAATGCATAACTGGTGAAGCATTGCATAAGTTTCAATTTCTTCCTGTCTTGGAGTTTTCGAGTGCAAGGAGTGCACATAGTCTGCAAGGTGTGCGTTGACAGAGGTGAGACAACCTTCGGAAAGCTCAAGAGGGATAGCATTGAACCTTCATCAGCAGAGGTGCAAGGAGTGCACAGGAAGGAACTATGTTATGAGTTCAAGGAAGACAAAACTACTGAAAGTTATGTACAGCGCTTCCAAGAGGACATTGAGAGAGTGCATAAAGTGCACCAGAGAACTCTATTTCGAGTTCTGAGGAAAGGGAAGTATCGAAGAGAAGACACTCACAGAGTTGTTGAATACTCTGTAGGCTCTGCAAGATGTGCATTGAGTAGAATAACACCAAGTGGGTGTAGAGAGTTTTCTTTCCAAGAAAACTTCTCGGATCTGAGTTTAGAAAAATACTTAGTAGCACAAGGAGTGTGCGAGGGTGGACTTATTATAAGTCCCAAAGGTTAGGAGGAACAGTGCCTTTGTGAACAGAGCCACAAAAGAGAGGAGCAGAAGGTCAAGAAACCTTTCAGGGTTTTCTGAGTTGACAAAGCTCAAGAGGGACGGCGTTTCTATAACGCAAACGAGACCCAAAGGAACCAGGCTTGCAAGAGGAAGAGTCGAAGGCCGAGACCTTCGATACTTAGAAAATATTCTAAGTCTGGGAGAAGAATGAAGCCTAGAAGGAGAGTGCACAAGGAGGATGGATCTAAACCGTCAGATCTAGTGCCAGATACCCGACAACCGTTGGATCAGGCGAAGGCACACAGGGTTTAAACCCTTGGATATCCACACACTTCAGAGTTCAGGGTTTGGAGCGGCAAGGGATTTTGGATTCGCTGCATCACGAACTCCCAGTTCTTGAAATCGCATTAGCCATTGGATCTGGAGCGCAGTGGACCGAGAGCCACTGGATCACGGATACGTGCAAAGGAGGAGCACACATAAAAGGTGCACACAAGATCAGATCATGACCGTTAGATCTTGCGTAAAGGATCGATAGCCATCATATCCAAAAAGAGGAGAACGAGGTTTAACCCTTGTAGAAGCATCGCGTGCTTCCATCAAGGAGCACACGTGGAAAGCAGTCAAGGTTTCAGGAAAAGGGGAGAAAGATTTCAGTTCCAGGAGGACTGGGTCATTGATCTCTCAGAGGGAAAGATTTCGACATTTCGGGAACCGGGGGTTCGAAAGACAAAGGATAGGGGGAAACACTCGCATTATGGTTTCCCAAATCGTGAAAGCCGGTAGCGCTTTGTCATGGACTATCATTTTGGAATTTTGGGACCTGGGTGTTCAAGAGGCCAGGAGTCGGGAGACGTGGAGTCCCGACTCGCGTAGTCGCGAAAACCTGAAAGCAGACGACGCTAGAATAGCACGAGCTAGAGTCGTTAAGCCCTTTTTGGCATTTCAGTAACCAGGAGTTCAAGAGCGATGGAGTGATGGGACAAGGAGTCTCGACTCGCAGAATCACAAAATCGTGAATTGTGAAATCCAGAAAAGAAGACGTGGTCATGGATAGATTTCGGCATTCCGGGGTCCAGGAGTTCGAAGGACCAAGAACCGTCTACAGTTGGAATCATGAAATCGCGAATTCTGAAATCCCAAAAGAGGACTGTGGTCGCGGGTAATTTTCGGCATTTTGGTGATCAGGAGTTGGACGGACAAGGATTTTGGGAGAGCTCGCATGTAGGAGTCCTAAAACCCTGAAAACCAAAAGGTGTTGGTTTGAAACATGCAAGAGCGCCGAAAGCAGAGCGTGTGCATAGGTTTTCTCAAGGCCTATGCTAGAGGACAAAGGGACCTGTGGATTTGTTCAAAGGGTTCCAACAGGAGCCAAAGAGCTATTTCATCTCAGAAGAAGAATGATCCAAAGACTGAGAGGTCACAGACCCCTACTGAGGTAGGGGGTCTACACCAAGTGGTATCAGAGCCACTTTCTTTCTGTAGACTGTAGGCAGAGGGAGGCAGAGTAGATAAAGAAAATACTCTGATACACATCAAGTGGTATTGGAGAAAAAAAAATTCTATAGATTTCAGGAAAAAGATAAAGAGGAGACCATTACTTTGTTCACATACAAAGGAGAGATGGTGGGAGAATTCTAGTAACATCAAGTGGAATTAGAAGAAGAGATTCATCTGTATACAACAGGTGAAATAAGTAGGGCGTTAAATCTCTGTGGTGATCGTTGCAAGGTGTGCAACAAATGATAGACAGCTAGGTGAGTTGTGGGAGGACATATAGATGCTCTCAGACGTAGAGTGATCCATATGCTTTCCAGGAGGGAAGGTGAAAGATGGAAATGGCTACTGAAGGCCATGAGCATGGTGGAATAGGAGACCACGAGAAGATGAGTAAAGAAGAGATTGACAAAGAAATCACTAAGATAAGGGAGAGAATGGAGCAGCTGACATTGAAGATGTAGCAGGAGGTAAAAGTACACTGGAGGTATGAATGGCCTCTGAACAGGAAAGACAAATGGCTTGTTCAAAAGATGTTGGCTAGGAAACAACAACAAGAGTTGAGGAAGTGGCTGAGGTATACTGAGAGCCTCAGTGACATATAGCTAGTTTGCATCTGTGAGCCGGAAGTTGGAGAAACTGTTAGTGATGAGGAAGAGGGATCAGTTTTAGATCTCATAAACTGTTAGGAGGGTAGGGATGAATTTTCTAATTTCCAAGTGGGAAATGAAATGAGGTCAATGGAGGATCTCATAGACTGTCAGGAGGACAGCCATGGAAATTCATATTTCCAGGTGGGCAATGGTATGAGATTAATAGAGGATCTCATAAACTGCCAGGTGGGAAGAATTGGACTTTCAAGTTGTCAGGTGATCAATGGAAAGAAATGAGTGGAAGGTCTCGCGTATTGCCAAGGGGGAAGTGGTGAAAGTTCAGATTTCCAAGAGGGTAATGACATGGGGTCAAACGATCTCACAGACTTCTAGGTGGGCAGTAGAAAATTCCCAAATTTCCAGGTGGGCAAGGGGAAAGAGATGATACTATCTAAAAGTCTCATGAACTCAAAGGAGAGTTTAGATCAGCAAGGAGTGATGATAGGAGAGAATCAAAAGAGAATTCTGATCATTGGAGGAATAGAGGTGTTCCTACCAAGCATCCCATTTGAGGCCAGAGCATGTTTCACGGATGCAGTAACAGCAGGAGGACAGCCAGCAGAAACTTTCATGGAGGAAGAAATGAAATAGACACTGACATTTTCCCAAGAAGCAAAAGATGAGCATTCAACAGAATGGCTCAAAATTTCCGGCCAGGAAGATGGATAGAAAATCACTGCAGTACTGGAAGTTGCAGAAGAAGAAGAATAAGAGAAAGCAGACAACATGGATTTTTCTGACCTGTCTGAAGAATTGGAAGCCTTGGAAAGGAGGGTTATGGTGAAAAGTTTTCACATACAAGAGGCTAAGTTGGAAGCAAGTAGTGGAGCATACCAGCCTAGGGAGAAGCTAGAAGAAGTTGGAAGTTTTCCAGGAGGAGAAATGGCAACGAAAGAACTGCCACAAGAAGAAGATGAGAAATAGTTCAATGAGGAGACTGCAGGCTAGAGTCTGCAGTAGAGTGGCCACTTAGTGATGCAATGAGAGATAAATATAGCAGGGGAAATCGAGCAGATCTTCCCATTGAGAAGACAGAAGTGAAACAGAGAAGATTGCTTACAAAGAGCCAGCCACTGGAGTAGTTGAACAAGGTAATTGAAGAAATCAGAAGGTTGATGTTGAGTTCAGTAGAAGAGACTGCCAACAATGAGAAGCTAAGAAGAAGGGAGCCTACAAGAGCAGTAGGGAAACAACAGTAGCAACAGTGAAGCAGAGGAGCAGATGGATAGCTCCAAGGGAAAGTTTGGGATCCAGGTGGATTTCAACACTGGAGAAGAGGATCTCATGATCAAGAGATCATGATTTTTCTAGCTGAGGAGTATGATGTAGGAGCATCGCTCTATGTAAACAGTGTGCCATCTAGCCAGCACGTCTAGCACGCATTTAATGGAGAAAGGGAGAGGTGCAGCCCTCTCAATTTTGAAATTCAAAATTTCAATAAATGTTGTAAGTATTTTAATGCCATACCACGCCTTTGTATAGGTAGTGGTTGAGGTTTCCTTTAATGGTCACCTATAGCAAGCCCAGGATGTAGTCAGGACTTGGAATCCATTTATGTAATGTAGTTGTAGGAGCTTCTCTGTGATAGCGATAGCTCAGATAAGGTGGTTGAGGATAAGCTCATTCGAGCCCTCATTTTGTAATTAAGAAAATTAGAGTAAAGAGAGGAGGAGAGACCAGAGCAGAGAGGTCTCGAGAGAGAGATGAGACTTGTTACAATCCATCCTTTGTAAACATTTGTATAGACATACAGATTAATAGAAAAGCAGTTTTCTTGCACACTGTGTGTTTGAAGTTGACATGTTTTTATGCATTTCATGTTTTAAATGCATAACTGGTGAAGCATTGCATAAGTTTCAATTTCTTCCTGTCTTGGAGTTTCTGACTGGAAGGAGTGCATATAGTCCACAAGGTGTGTGTTGACAGAGGTGAGACAACCTCAGGAAAGCTCAAGAGGGATAGCGTTGAACCTTTATCAGCAGAGGTGCAAGGAGTGCACATGAAAGAACTATATTTTGAGTTCAGGGAAGACAAAACTACTGAAGGTTCTACAGAGATCTGCCAAGAGGGCATGTAGTGAGTGCATAGAGTGCACCAGAGAACTCTATTTCGAGTTCTAAGGAAAGGGAAGTTTCGAAGAGAAGACACTCACAGAGTTGTTGAATACTCTGTAGGCTCTGCAAGGTGTGCATCGAGCAGAAGAACACTAGGTGGGCATAGAGAGTTTTCTTTCCAAGAAAACTTCTCGGATCTGAGTTTAGTGAAATACTCAGTAGAATAAGGAGTGTGCAAGGGTGGACTTATTCTAAGTCTCAAAGCTCAGGAGGAACAGTGCCTTTATGCACAGATGCACAGAAGAGAGGAGCAAAAGGTCGAGAAACCTTTCGGTGTTTTCTGAGTTGACAAAGCTCATGAGGGATAGCATTTCTATAACCCAGATGAGACCCGAAGGAACTGGTCTTGCAAAAGTAAGAGTCGAAGGCCGAGACCTTCGATACTTAGAAAATATTCTAAGGTCGGGAGAAACATGAAGCCCAGAAGGAGAGCGCGCAAGGAGGATGGATATGAAACGTCATATTTAGTGTCAGATACCCGACAACCATTGGATCAGGCAAAGGCGCATGGGGTTTAAACCCTTGGATATCCACACACTTCAGAGTTCGGGGTTTGGAGTGGCAAGGGATTTTGGTGTTGCTGCATCGCGAACTCCCGGTTCACGAAATTGCACCAGCCGTTGGATCTGGAGCCCAGTGGCCCGAGAGCCACTGGATTACGAATACATGCACAGGAGGAGCACACATAGGAGGTTCACAGAAGATCATATCATGACTGTCAGTTATCACGTAAAGGATCGATAGCCATCGGATCCAGAAAGAGGAGAATGAGGTTTAACCCTCATAGAAGCATTGTGACCATCCATCAAGGAGGACACGTGGAAAGTGGTCAAGGTTTTGGGAAAAGGTCCGAAATATTTTGGTTCTAGGAGGAATGGGCCAGTGATCTCTTAGAGGGAGAGATTTTGGCATTTCAGGAACCAGGGATTCGAAAGACAGAGGACAGGGGGAAACACTCGCATCACGGTTTCCCGAATCGCGAAAGTCGGTAGCGCTTTGTCATGGACTTTCATTTCGGTATTTCAGGACCCGAGTTTTTGAGAGGCTACAATTTGGGAGACGTGGAGTATCGACTTGCGAAGTCGCGAAATCCCGAAAGTAAACGACGCCAGAATAGCACGAGTTAGAGTTGTTAAGCGCTTTTCATAATTTTGGCAATTGGGAGTTCAAGAGAGAAGGAGTCATGAGACAGGGAGTCCCGACTCATGGAATTGTGAAATCATGAATTCCAAAATCTCGAAAAGAATATGTGCTCATGGATAGATTTCGCCATTTCGGGGTTCGGGAGTTCGAAGGACCAAGTACCGTCTGCAGCTAGAATCACGAAATCGTGAATTTCGAAATCCTGAAAGAGGACTGTGGTTGCAGGTAGTTTTCAGTGTTTTTGTGACTAGGATTTGGAGGGACAAGGAGTTTGGGAGAGCTCACATGCAGGAGTTCTGAAACCCTGAAACCCAAAAGGTGTTGGTTCTGAACAGGCAAGAGCGTCGAAAGTGGAGCGCATGCATCGGTTTTCTCAGGGCCTGTTCCATATGACAAAGGGACCTGTGGATTTGTTCAAAGGGTTCCAACAGGATCTGAAGAGCTATTTCGGCTCAGAAGAAGAACGATCCAAAGCCCGAGAGGTCACAAACCTCTGCTGAGGTAGGGGGTCTACACCAGAAACTCAAATCACAAAGATAGGCTCATATTAATAACTTGAAGATCTATGCCCTTAATACCACAAAATCAGAATATGGAGGTATCAACTAAATCCTTTGTGAATAGACTCCAATCTATGAATAGTCTAAAGATATTTTAAGTTTCTTGATATGTGACCGGGTAATCACAAAGATTTTATCAATGCTTGATATTAATCCTTATTATTTAAGATAAGCAAAAGAGTCAAATCCTTAAGCAGATGAGAGTTACAATATGATCATTCCTTTCATTCCAGATCTTCGACTTTTATCATAAAAAGGTCTTTATTAACCAGATTCAATGCTATAACTTATTTTAATACAAATCCAAGTTGACACACACAGTGGGTAATTTTAGTGTCTTGTTTCAGTTTAGTTGTTTGATCATATGAGATTTATATTTATTAATAAGTGTGAGGTATTCAGATCAGACATTCATGGTTGTGTAATATACCAATAAATCATTGAACGTTTTTGGATTTCAAGCTTATACAACAAGGAGGTATGCTTCATCAAGATGCAGATATTATCATTCATTCACACATCTATATTTATATATGAAAATATTCTATTGTACTAACGACAGTTCAATCTATAACACATGGAAATCCACAATGAGAAATGAGTGCATAGAAGTTAAATAAAATATACAATTTAGAAATCACTCCACACAATTATATACATGAACACAACTACAACACATAAAGAAGAAATAATATACAATTAACTCAACTTACTAGGGGAGGTGGGCCCTCGCCTTCCAAAGTAGTGAGTGGAAACATATTCAGTAACTCACAGATATACAAAAAAAATAGAACAAATTCATATTCATATTAAATGGAAATCTTTAACCAGCTTACAACATATTCATCGCAGTATTGAGAACGAAAGTAACATAGGTTTCTATTATGTTCAACAAAAAGTATCTTAACTTGTATACAGAGCAAGACCATCTATATATCAAGTTTTGAGCATTTATAATATTACATATTCCTCCCCTTTTCTTGTGGAACTAGGGGGTAAAAATGACTATCAAACTGAAGGATATCACTTGCCAGGATTTCCTTTATCCAAGGTTACAATATTAGGAGATCGACTTGACAAACTAGATATCATTACTGCTCTACATTTTGACCCTGATATGATGTTGTGTTGGAAGATATGCCCATGGGTTGTCTTGAAGTTTCGTGTAATGCATATGGACGGTGGGTGAAAATAAAACAGTCAACACCCATCCTAATGGTGACAATAACAATACCCATATCGCCAAATACATTCTAGGCATGCGTGGATAGGAGAAGCCACAACCTCGGGTACCATAATACCTGCGTTGGTACTGAAATGCTAGGAATAGTGTAGGAATAGTTTTTATAGTAAAAAGGTGAGTATACTTTCATCATTGGTAAAATATAGATAAAGGATCCTAATTAATTCATTAAGAACTCGGAAAATACCAAAATAAACAACTTTTACCTCATGCTAAAATCAAGATATTAGGCAGGAAAAAAGGGTAAAAATAAGACACAATGAGTTGGATTTCGATGCCTAGGTGGGGAATAAATGGCCGAAAGAAGTGTATGTTGAGTGAAACAATGCTATCTCAAAATTACCCCCACACCTAATCATTTGCATGTCCTCATGAAAAGATATCACAAAACTGTTCAAAATTGAAATATATACCCTCTTCACCCACTAAGAGATCATGTAGATCAATATGTTGAGGCCTGATTTCTTATTTTCCAACTTGTCACTCCTCCTTGGTTGCTATGGCTGAAGCATTTTATGCATCTTCTTGTTGATTTTTTTAGTTTCTGATTGAAGTTTCTCAATTTCTTCCTGAAATTTCTTGCTCTTCCCTTTTAATTGTTGATTTTCTCTTTCAATATACCTATTTAAAAAAGACAACTCTAGGACTTCATGTTCCATCTTTTTAATTTTCCTTCTTCTCTTCATGAGTTTCTTCTACAGAGGATTTTCAATAAAAGACTTGTTTATGGGACCCAAATCCCTTGACTCAATAGTAGGAACCAAACTCTCCATCGAGGCCCAATTAGACTCTACAGCATTTAAAATGGAATGGTTCTCCAGATCTTGCGATCTGGCCAATTCATCGATGGGATTTGTGTTTCTTTGTGAAGGATCTTCCTTCATTTAGGACTATTGTCTTCTGTATTGTCTCTTGGGTGGGTCTCATATGAGAGATACAAGCTGGCATAAACCAAATTGACAATTAACAGGATTAATTTTTAACTACTAGGGAAGAGGTTAAGCTTGGGATAACCCGCTTCTCAACACGCAGATAATTACTCTATACCACAGGCCTAGTACTAATACATTAACCATGTGAGCATCCAATTATTATATGAGAAACTAACTATCAAAAAGAAAGCACATATGTAATAAGATAATGGCAAGCAAAATAATTCATCTACCATAACCATGCACCACATAATAATACAATGATTTATCTTCATCATTAAAGCAAAGAACATCAAGACATTGCACGAGATAACTTGACAACATAATTAATTGCTCTTACTCATTACTGCACCATTCATGAAATAGGATAGGAAGTATTTCTTCTCCAAGTCCAATCACATGCATCTGATGAAAATAGTTTGTCTTTGGTCCAGAAGGACTTCTCAATTTGTAGCAGTCTCAAGATAATTCTTAACAACAAAAAATAAAGAGTTATTACAACAACCATCGACCCTTTGCTAATTGGTCGATGTCGTTATTTATAATATAAAGTTTTAACCGATACTAATGGATAATTGTAGTTTAAACAAAACAAAAATTTCCACGTGGCGTTATCTTCTAGCAACTTCTTTAACAGTCGTCTTGAGATACTTCTTGGAAAGGATGATTTCTCTTGTATTCAGTCCATCTGACAAATAATTTTTTACAAGTTTGGGTGCATGGGAATCTATGTTGTTCCATCGGGGTCGCATATATTCCCCTGATGTCTACCGTGTGCGCCCGATACTTTACTAAGATGGAGTTCAGCTATTGTAGCATGGATCAGGCTTTGATCGAATGTTCTGCGAATTGTTGTACTTGCCATGGCTTCGCATCGGCTATTTCTGCGAGCTCTTTGGTCCATAACGCATATTGTTTGGCAAGTCACTTGACCACATCGCTCAGTTCAATGAAATTATCTGGGGTTCCAAACTCAGGGAACTTGGCATCGTATATCGCTCTGTCGATCCTTCTTTGGTGTTTCTTTTGAGTTCATCGGTGAGATTGTGGAGCAAGCTTTTCTCAGTGATTGGGGAATCCTTCCTATGAAGCTCGTTATTCTCGATCATTCAATACTTACATAATCTTGGTTGCTCCTTTGAATTACTTGCGATGTATTTTATCCATGTCGTCGCTCCTCTTCATTTTAAACAACTCATGTCATCGTGCCAAAGCATCGAAAATCCAGTACAGTGGATACGAGTGTTGGAACCGTCAAAGTAGCTGCTCGACCTTTGGGACTAGGAAAAGACACCAGGGTTGAGCATGCACATGTATGCTCCTAGAAGGTCAAATACCGTAGTAAGGAATTCATTAAATGCCACCAGAATCCGTATTACCAAGTGTGTCAACTATCATTCGTCAATAATGGAAGCTCGGGAGTTTAAAGAGATTGGAATGATCGTACTGCACATTCTCTGCAACTCTGATCGACTGTGCTTTAAGCCCTTTGGATTACATCTAATGATCAGCTGTGACATGTTAAGTCTTCAAGGAATATTGTCATGAAGCGTGAGTGTTATTTTGGCATTCTCTGGTTTGTTGCTTTGTTTGGCTATAAATTCTAGGAATTCTATGGGGAATTCCATGCATAAGTCAAGTTTATGCTTCTGTGATGCCAATATTGTGTGTTTATTCAGGAGAAACTCAGTGTAGTGGTTCTTTATTACCTGCGGGCATCCAAGCCACCACGTTCTTGCATTATGGGATCCCATCCTAACAAGGGAAGGGGTTTACAAGGTAGCTGGAATGCCAGATCTGAGCCCCAACGTGCCTGGGATTCATTCTCATTAGCTCCTAATGTCCTCGAAGCTTCAACAGGAGGTACAAGATTTCATTCAGATAGGGTGTCAAAGCCTCTAGTGGAGGTTGGGGTGGAGAGAAGTACATCTACAGCAGGTATGTTGGAGACCGAACAACCACAGGAGCGAACAACACGGAGAAGAGGGAGGCCTAGGAAAGACACGGGGAAAAGGGAGGAAGACTGCCCCCAATATGAGCTAAGTATACATCCCGCCACTGAGGGGTCTACGACGCTTACTTACCGGTCGGGGCTTATGGGGACTGGTATTAAAGGAAGCAGGGAATGAAATGGGTTCTCTTGTTAAGAGTTCCATCCAGCCGATAGAGTAGGCCCAACATGCTATAGTTGAACTCTACCAAGACAATAGAGAGTTGCGGAGCCAGTTGGCGGTGAAGAACCAGGAGGTATCGACGTCAAAGGGTCGCAGAGGAAGCACAGTTTGGCTCCAGATACAACTTTGAGAAGCTCAAGACACAATTGTGCAATTGCGTGAGGTGCAGAGGATGGCAACGAAAGAGGGAAAGGAAACGTTACAAGACGCGAGAAGTAGTCTGGGAGAAGGTGTGCGCATAGGAGATGCATAATGGGCAAGCCTTTGATTTTCGTTCTGCGAAGTGACGCTTAATATTTCTTCTCTTTTGTAGTAAGGATTTTGTACTTTCACTGTGACTGGGCTGGTTAGTAAATATGTCGATGATATATATTTGTATGTAGCCCAAGTTTGGCGGGAAATTTTCTAATTATATGAAAACTCAAAGATTCTTGAATGTATCCCATTCCCTTTTGAATGTAAATTAACTACGTTCTTTTATATAAGTTTTTGTGCAAATTACATGACTTTATAATTGTTATTTTTTTGCAATGTGAATTTGTTGATATGTTCTCTCTAAAACTTCCGATATTGATTGATGTTGACGTGGCTTATCACCTCGGGGTTACTTAAATTATTTGAACACACGATTTAGCATTCAGATGGTGGGTAAAGATTGCACTTAGGGGATCTAATTATGTTGAAATAACTAAAAATATATTGCGACCACCTATACTTGGGTGGCATCGGGGATTGACAATTCAAAATGTAAAATTTAATGTGTATTTTATTTTGTGATTCCTCGATGCCAAAATTGTGTCGGGTGTTGGAAAATGGTGATACCACTTTTCCCTTTGCTCGATGCTTACCTTTTCATTTTCCTACTGAAACTGAAAGGATCAGTCTTTGGCAATACCTTTGCCGAAGTTCAATCGTAAAAGAAAGACTTTCATCTGCCGACACCAATCAAGATCGGCGTTTGGTTGTTTTAAACTTCCCAAACAATTTTCATCACCTTTAATGTTTACCAATGTCGAACTCCTAAGTGCGTCGAGAAAGATTTAGTGTGTTGAGTCCTTAAGGAGATTTTTAAGGACCCTTTAACAATTAAGATGATTCTTTTTTGTATGTTCAGGCAAGCTTTAGAAAATTCAAACATGAACATAAAAATAAGTGCAAGTATCAGTTTCATACTAAAGGAAAAACAAACAGTGTAAAGGATCAAGTGGTACCCAAAATTAAAAAATGAACATAGAATTTTAGGGT
>ML816673.1:52956-90430 GCA_009831015.1 Picea engelmannii | reverse complement strand
TTGAATGCTAATTGATGAGTTTTTGTGCAAGAGGGAAGTTTTGGGAAAAAGAGCCCCACACTCATTCACCCCCCCTCTAAGTGTGGTAGGTGTGTCCAACACTATCTAGTTGTATGACATGTTTATCATCCTTGAGAGGAACGACATTCAATTTCTTGCAAACAAACAAGGGAATCACGTTGGAGGATGCTCCAGAATCCACTAAACAGTTGTGGATGTTTCTATTGAAGATTTCAAACATTAGGAGGAATAGGGGGAAAAATGGTTTTTCTTTCCTATCTCCCAAACATGCATTCATAGTTGGTTTTCCCACCAGACCTGTGGGAGTCAAACTCCTTTCTGGGCCATTTCCCCGTCATTGGTTTTTCCGCAGAGTTCAAGGCCTATAACAGAATGTCTTTCTGTTGAGGGATCCTACATATATCCATAACTGAAATATTGGACTTTATCTTGTTCAAATATTCAACTATGTTGTAATATATTTTGGGCAACTCTTGGGTATGAATTCTTATAGGATTTTTACTCAGAGCAAAAGACGTTTTCAGGTGGTCAGGATTTAACTTATTTTGTGAATCTCTGGTGGCGTCGGTATCTTTTGAATTGGGCGGACCCTTACTACGTGTATGTATCGCCAAAACTTCCATGGGTTGTTCCTGAGACTCAAAAAGATCGTCGGAAGGCATGATCAGGTGTAGATCCCTTATCAACATGGTCATGTCTCATGGTGGGTCCACTTCTTCTTGGTCAACAATATTCATGGCCAAACTGCTTGGTTGTTCAGTCAAGGAGACTTCATATAGAAAATGATTAGCCACTAAATTCATGGCGTGGACCCAT
This sequence comes from Picea engelmannii, assembly GCA_009831015.1. Lineage (NCBI taxonomy): Eukaryota > Viridiplantae > Streptophyta > Pinopsida > Pinales > Pinaceae > Picea > Picea engelmannii. The sequence goes on along the minus strand of ML816673.1, from coordinate 89,593 downwards.
TGAGGGCAGTCTCTTTCGGAGTGGCTTTCCTCATTATAAGTACAGAAATAATGAGATGCAACATTGCCTAGATCAATATTTAAGTTTGTGGGGGGAGGTTCAATTACTTTGAAATGCGGGTTTCAAAGAAAGACTTATAGGTCCTTGGGCCTTGGTTTCCCTCCCCCACATTTCTCTTCATGTCTATGATTTCATTTGATAATTTATTAACCATGTGTTGTAGATCTTATATATCACCATTACCTTTGTTAGGAGTGTGTTCAACTGGTTTTCCCAGAGGTCTAGTTAGAAGGATTCCTCTCCTAGGAGGGGGTTGTATTTCTTTTTTCACAATGGAGACCTGGCCCTCTTTACATACTTTCATATGGAATTCTATTGTCTTGTCCTCCTCAAAAACTTTCTCTAGGGTTTTCTTAGCGATTCTTTTTACCAACATAGAAATAGAAGCCAGGATGATGTTGGAGCATCGCCAATGTCAAGCGAGCGTGGGGCAAGCACCAACGCATTTTGGGCACATGATGAATTGTTTAAAAACTTTTGAAGATGGATGCGCCAAATGTAAATGTAATAGTTAAGGAGAGGCGTACTTATAGATTGTAATCAGACCTTGAGCGACCCGCTCTCGTTTAGAGGACTAAGAAGGCATTTATGTTAGTAGGTATCTTTGAATTCTCAGATTAGACAGTTTTAGTAGCGAAGGGAAAATGGATATAGACACCGTCATTGTATTATTGTATGATAGTGAAGAACATTACCAAGAGAAGAGCATATAAAGCTAGAACAGAGAAAATGTGTTTGAAAAACACCCATCTACAGAGATTTGAGTTAATAGAATAAGTCTTAATTCATATTCATGGCATTGTATTTGTTTCTTGTATTTGTATGTGGAATGGTATGTTCATGGTTTTACTCTTTCTGTTATACATTTTCTTTCTATGTTGTGTATGAATGATTTCAGGGTTATGTTTGAATTCTGAGAGAGAAAGAGTTAGGAAATGAGTTTCAATTGTTTCTCTTTCTTAGTGAGAGTTCCTGCAAGGAGTGCAGTTGAATTGTCTGCAAGGAGTGCGTTGTCAAAGGGTTCAGAGGTTTGTCTCTGAAAGATCAGATAGGATAGCTTTGTCCTCATTTCCTCAAAAGTGCAGTTAGGCACAGGAGTCGTGCAAAGTGTGCACAAGCCAAGTGAAGCTTCAGGGGTTTGTAACCTGAATGACTTGTTGAGAGACTTCTACTACAGGGAGTGCATAGAGTCGAAGGGAGTTCAACACTTGAAAGTGTTTGAAGTTCTGCTGTAAGGAGTGCCAGCGGGAGTTTTTCTGAAAGAATTGAAGTCATGAAAAACCTCAGAAGGGTTCGAACATTCAAATTCATCGAAGGGAAGAAAGAGGCTAAGTGCCTTGAAGAATTGAAAGGGGGTGCAGTGACATCATGCTGTAGGAGGAAAATTTCCACACAGAGAAATATTTTGTTTAAATTTCATGGAAGTTCTCAAGGGAAGAGACGAACGGTCGAAATTCTCTGTAGAGAATTTGCGAAGTCCCACCAGCCGTCTGATCTGATAGAGAAGCAAGGGGGTTACGACTATTTCCAAATGTTCAAGATCAGGAGATCATGAACCGTCAGACCTCACTTAGATACCTAGCAGTCGTGGGATCTGACAGGAGTTGCACGAGGTTTAAACCCTCGCAAGGAGAGTGAAATTCCCGAAAGGTGTTGGGATATCAGGACTTCGAAATTCAGGATATCGAAAGTCTCGAGGATAAGAGATCGGGTCACTCATAGTGAAAACCTTGAATTTGATCTAAGCCGCCCATTCATTAGGACACGTGGTGGATATCAAGAACCCGTCGGTATTTCGGCTACCGGGGTTTCGAGTTGACAGAGAAATTGTGACATCGGGGAATCACAAGTCGCGAAATCCTGAACTGAATCAGGACCGTTCATCTGTTGAGACACGTAGTGGAAATCAAGAGTCCATCGGCATTTCGCATGTCGGGACTTCGGGGATCAAGAGGATAGGATGCGGAGCATTTCAGCATTTGATTTCATGAAATCACAAAATGATTGAGGACCGTCCATCATAGGAGGACGCGTGGTGGAAATCCAAGAGTTCAGGTGAAAATCCCAATAGGAAATTCCATCGACATTTCGTGAATCTTGAAGATAGGAGACCTGCGCATTTCAGGAACAAAAGTTCCAAAATCGCAAAAAGGTGGAAAGCCCGGAAAAGAATAGCAGTACGGGATATCGAGATTTGGGAATTCAGAGTTTGTGTTGACATGAGGTTTTTGGCGTCGAGAGTCTCGAACTCTTGATACACGAAATCGTGCTGACCATTGGATCGAACGGGGAATCACAGTCTTCATTTTCTTTTGGTGACCAAACATCAGAGTTTCGGTAATGTGGGAATCAAGATTTCGGAGGTTGAGGGGATGAGTTGCATGACATTGCGACCCCCAAAATAGCGATAAGGAGAAAGACGAGATAGAGAGAGGAAAGGCCAAGTGTCATAATTTCGAGTTTAGGGGGTCTGAGAGACAAGACACTTGACCACAGGACACATGAAAACGCGAAGTCTGATATTCCAAAGTATAGGGGGAAATTTTCTCAAGGTTGATTTTGGGTGCAGATTTCCCGAAAGAGAAATAGAAGGGCCAGTTGAGCACTTTGGGCCATAAGAGAGAAAAAGATCCTACATGGATCCTGATCTGCGGATCTAGGAGAAGGGGGTCTGCATCACAGGAGCGTGTTGGCGTAAACCTCGATTTGTAACTCTTGAGTTGGTTTTGTCATGGGATGGAATTTGTTTAAGATGGTTGTGAATATCTGATTGAAATATTTGACCCTTTTTTTCGGACTCATGGTGGTTGCGAACAACTCAACCATCAGGAACCCCGTGGTAGTTTCTTCTACAAACTTATCTAGAAATTCTTTCTAGAACTTAGTCCAGTTGGTTATCGATCCTACTGGCAAGTTGAAATACCACATGGAAGCTGAATTTTCAAACGTGTAGGGGAAGATTCTACAGACTACGTATTAATGTTGAACGTTCATAAGTCGGATCGCGAGTATGAACTTCTTGATGTGATCTTCAGGTAATCCTGAATTTTCGGGGTCGTACTTAGGAAGCAGTTTCTCTAGATGTCGGGGAATATTATGTACTCATCCAGGGATGGCCACAATGTCTCCAGCCAACCAGGGTTGATTGTTCAGAAGCATGATTTCCCTTTCTTCCTCATGGTTATTATTATCCTCCATATCTTCAGAATCTGAGTCGAACTCTTCTTCTTTCAAAAATTCGTTTGGCTCAGAGACATCGACGACTGGTGTTTCAGTTATCAGATCGAGAGGTTCTTGGATTTCGGTAATTGCAAAATATATTAAGTCTTCTATGGAGTTTAATAAAACTTTGTTGGGAGTGCTAACCACTAGTCTACTTTGTTTTTTTCTTCGAGGGAGTATGGGAGCTAAGGACAATGCACCGATATGCTAGGTGTAGACTCTATTGATTCTCCTTAATTGATTCACTTCCTCATGAGGAAGGGCGTAAGGTATTTCAAGGTGAAAAGGTTCTTCCTCGAGCTAGGGTGAGTTATCCGTTCCTGGAATAATCAACGTGTGTGGGTTGTCTTGTGGCAGACTAGCCATGCATGTGGGCTATTACGAATCTATAGGTTGTTTGAAATGATAAATAAAATATATATTCATCCATTCATTCTCAGCCCCTCCTTCTAGCACCAATTCTATTGATGGGACCTAGATCCCTTGACTCAACAGTAGGAACCAAACCCACCACTAAGGCCCAATTAGACTTTGTGGTGTTTAAAATGTAATGGTTCTCCAGATATTGCGATCCGACCAATTTATCAATGGGCTTTGTGTTTCTTTGTGAAGGCTCTTCCTTTAGTTAGGACTATTTTCTTCTATACTTTCTCTTGGGTGGGGCTGATATGACAGATGCAAACCATCATAAACCAACATAACAATTAACAAGATTAAGTTTTTACTACTGGGGAAGAGGTTAATCTTGGGATAACCCATTGCTCAACACACATAAAATTACTCTATACCACAAGCCTAGTACTAATACATTAACCATGTGTGCATCCAATTATTGTCTGAGAAACTAACTATCAAAAAGAAAGCACATATATAATAAGATAATGGTAGGAAAAATAATTCCTCTACCATAACCATGCATCACATAATAACACAATGATTTATCTTCATCATTAAAGAAAATAACAACAAGAGATTGCACCATATAACTTGACAACAAAATTAATTGCTCTTACTCATTACTGCATCATTCATGAAACAGGATAGGAAGTAGCTCTTCTCCAAGTCCAATCACATGCATCTGATGAAAATAGTTTGTCTTTGGTCCAGAAGGACTTCTCAATTCGTAGCAATCTCAAAATAATTCTTAACAACCAAAAAGAAAGAGTTCTTACAACAACCATCAACCCTTTTCTAATTGGCCGATGTCCTAATTTATAATATAATTTTTTAACCGGTACTAATGACTAATTTCAGTTTAAACAAAACAAAAATCGCCATATGGCGTTATCTCCTAACAACTTCCTTAACAGTCGTCTTGATATACTTCTTGGAAAGGATGACTGATCTCATATTCAGTCCAGATGACAAACAGGTTTTTACAAGTTTGGGTCCATGGGAATCTATGTTGTTCCATTGGGGCCGCATATATTCTCCTAATGTCTACTGTGTGTGCCTGGTACTTTACTAAGATGGATTTCAGTTGCTATAGCATGGCTTGGGCTTTGATCATATGTTTTGCAAATTGTCGTACTTGCCCTGGCTTCGCATCAGCTATCTCTACCAACTCTTCGGTCCATAGCGCATCTTGTTTAGCATGTCGCTTGACCACGTTGCTCAGTTCAATGAAATTATCGGGGGTGTCGAACTGAGGGAACTTGGCATCCTATATCGCTCTATTGATCCTACTTATGTGTTTCTTTCGGGTTCATCGGTGAGATCATGGAGCAATCTTTGTTCAATGATTAGGGAATCCTTCCTATGAAGCTCATTACTCTTGACCATTCAATACTTACGTGGTCCTGGTTTCTCCTTTGAATTACCTGTGATGTCTTTTATCCACGTCTCCACTCCTCTTCAGTTTAAATGAGTCACGTCATCATGCCAAAGCATGGAAAATCAAGTACAGTGGATACGAGCATTGGAACAGTCATAGTAGTTGCTCGACATTTGGGACTAGAAATGATGCCAGGGTTGAGTGTGCATGTGTATGCTCCCAGAAGGTGGATACCGTATTAAGGAATTCGTTAAATGCCTCCAGAATCCATATTACCAAGTGTGTCAACTATCATTCATCAATAATGGAAGCTAGGGATTTTAAAGAGATTAGAATGATCGTACTGCACATTCTATGCAACTCCGATCGACGGTGCTTTAAGAATTCTGGATTACATCCGATGAGCAGCTGTGATGCGTTAAGTCTTCAAGGCATCTTTTCACGAAGTGTGAGTGTTCTTCTGGCACGCTCTAGTATGTTGCTTTGTTTGGATATAAATTCTAGGAATGTTATGGGGAATTCCATGCATAAGTCGAGTTTATGCTTCTGTGACACTAATATTATGCATTTATTTAGGTGAAAATCAGTGTAGTGGTCCTTTATTACCTCCAGGCATCTAAGCCACCACGTTGTTTCATTATGGGCCATTCCTAACAAGGGACGGGGTTTGCAAGGTAGTCGAAATGCCAGGTCCGAGTCCCAACGCACCTGGGATTCATTCTCATTGGCTCCCAGTGTCCTCAAAGCTTCGACAAGAGGTTCAGGATTTCGTTCAGATAGGGTGTCGGTGCCTCTAACAGAAGTTGGGGTGGAGAGAAGTATGCCTGAAGGAGGTATGTTGGAGACTGCACCCCCACAGGAGTGAACACCATGGAGAAGAGGGAGGCCTAGGAAAGACATGGGAAAATGTGAGGAAGACTACCCCAAGCTTAATTAAGTATACATCCTGTCGCTGAGGGGTCTACGACGCTTACTTATCGGTCGGGGCTTGTGGGGACTGATAGTAAAGGAAGAGAGGAACAAAAGGGGAGGGAAAAAGAATTGGGTTCTCCCATTAAGAGTTCCATCCAACAGTTAGAATAGGCCCAACTTGCTATAGTTGAACTCTACCAAGAGAATACAATGTTGCCGAGCCAGTTGGCGGTGAAGAACCAGGAGGTATCGGCATCAAAGGGTTGAAAAGGAAGCACAGTTTGGCTCTAGAGACATCTTCAAGAAGCTCAAGAGACAATTGTGCAGTTGTGTGAGGTGCAGAGGATGGCAACGAAAGAGTGAAAGGAAACATTATAGGATGAGAGAAGTAGTCCGGGAGAAGGTGTTTATCGTAAGAGATGCATAATGGGCAATCCTTTTCATTGCATTCCCCGAAGTGACTCTTAAGATTACTTCTCTTTTGTAGTAAGGATTTTGTACTCTCACTGTGACCGGGCCGGTTAGTAAATATGTCAACAATATCTATTTGTATGTAGCCCAAGTTTGGCGGGAAATTTTCTAATTATATGAAAACTCAAAGATTCTTGAATGTATCTCGTTCCCTTTTGAATGTAAATTAACTACGTTCTTTTATCTGAGTTTTTTTGCAAATTACATGACTTTATAATTGTTATTTTTTTGCAATGTGAATTTGTTGATATGTTCCCTCTAAAACTTATGATATTGATTGATGTTGACCTGGCTTATCAACCGAAGGTTACTTAAAATATTTGAACATACGATTTAGGATTCGGATGGTGGGTAAGGATTGCACTTAGGGGATCTACTTACGTCAAAATCACTAAAATAGATATTGTGACCACCTATACTTGGGTGGTGTCAGGGATTGGCAATTCAAAATGTAAAATTTAATGTGTAATTTATTTTGTGACTCCCCGACGCCGAAATTGTGTCGAGTGTTGGAAATTGGAGATACTACTTTTCCCTTTGCGCGACGCTTACCTTTTTGTTTTCCTGCTGAAGCCGAATGGATCAGTTTCGGTGATACCTCTACCAAAGTTCAATCGTAAAAGAAAGACTTTCTTCTACCGACACTCATGAAGATCAGCGTTCGGCTTTTTTAAACTTCCCAAATGATTTTCATCACCTTTAACATTTACCGATGTCGAACTCCTAAGCGCGTCAGGAAATATTTAGTGTGTCGATTCCTTAAGGATCTTGTTAAGGACCCTTTAATGATTAAGATGATTCTTTGATGTATTTTCAGGAAGGCTTTAGAAAATTCAAACATGAACATAAAATTAAGCCCAAGTATCATTTTCATACTGAAGGCAAAACAAACAGCGTAAAGGATCAAGTGGTGCCGAAAAGTAAAAAATGAACATAGAATATTAGGGTGTGTTGAGTGCTCAACAAGACTCATCCATAAAGACATTTGAACCCTTGCAATATTCAAATCCTTTCTTAGAAGGTCTAGGAACAACTATGATGGGATTTTTTGGAGTCCTATTATTTTGTTTCTTTGCTACAGGTTGTTGTACATCCTTTAACATTCCATCATTACCCCTCCCTTCACCTGCGGGGAAGGAAAATTTTTCTTGTGGCTCTACTAGTGTGTGTGGTTCGATAGGATCATTCATTTGTTGGTCATTATGGCATGCAAATTCTATATACGATGATATTATTGCACATGTTTGGGTATTTTAGAAACTCTGAAAATTTGTGTGATGGGAAGGGTGTCCTCATCATCAATAGGAATCATATCCTTATTTGTCGCAGCCTGTGGGTACATGGGGGCTAGTCCATCCTTATTTTTTTCTTGCATTCCCCCTTTTGGCACAACAATCTTCTCAGCTTCTTGTTTTTCCATATTATGAGTGATCCTATGAACTAGAGGGATTTCAAATAGTGGCTTGAGAATCATAGCCTTCTTTGCCAACTTACCATTTCTAGATCTTTCCTTTTTTTGTTGCTTACCCAAATTTCTCGATTCCTCTTCCACTGCCACAGGTATCTGGTCTATGAATGCATTCTCACCCGAGAACTGATCCCATGTTTTATTTATTTTATAGATATTGGATTCTACTAATATTTTAACTAATCCATGATGGTAAATGCTACTTTGAGGGTTTCGACTATTACTTTTTACCATCTTAGACATATTTTGTAGACTTTTGCATAGATAATAAGGTAAATTTATCATTTCTTTGGCTTCAAAATGTAGTAAGATTAGAACATGATACTGGTATGTGGGGGAATACCTTCCCTCATAGGTTAAGTACCTCTACAAGATTTCCAATATTTCTTGTCATTCATCCACAATTTATTCCGTTAGGACCCCCTTTTCCCAGGTCGTGTTTTGGTATTCCACCTTTAGAAATCGGTTACAAATTTATGTGCCAAGTGTCAATTTCTTGAACCAATATTATCCAGTCCTAGGGAGGCCTATGACATTGGCTAGGGTTTCCTCTGTAACTTCTATTTCCAAATCCGTGACCCTGGCCAATGCCCATTAAAACTCTATGTGAACTGAAGGGAAACCTTGTCATTAAACCCCCAAAATTTGGCGAAGAAGAGATGACAAATTAATTCCTTAAACATTTTCTTGCACTTATGATACTAAGGTATATCTTCAAACGATTGTCGAGATACAAGTTCATGGCAGTCTACCACCATCCTAGAATATGGGTTTGGATGAAGGTTTCACTAAAGCCAAATTAAATAACCCTCAGAGGGACGAGGCAAGTGAAGAACACTTAGAGGAACAATGAGGGTGTGGTTTGTGAATATGGATAATCTCTCAACAGAGTGGTGATTTAAACACACATGGTTTTGGTAATCAATATTGGTTGGCTACAAAGTGAATGGCGATCGAGATAATGACTTTATCTACATTTGGAATCGCTATGGTGCACCATTCAACTTCGTGATGGAGTGATATGAATTCCCTTCATGGTAATTGTTGGGCTTAAACTCCTTCCTTTTACTGTCTGAGTTATTGACCCAGTGTTCATGTCTTTCAATTTTCAAACAAAACCTCTAAAATGATCGGCCCTCCTGGTAAACCAGAAGTAACACAATGTACAGAGTGCACTGCGCAGTCTCACTGGAGATAACTTTATATGGGTGGCTATAAGACTCAGGTGTTTACAGCCTAGGCTTGAGTATGGGATAGGATATTGTTAATACGAGCCATCTACTGCAAATTATGACTGCAATCTACTAGTACTCATGGGGTTGCATATACCATTCATGGTTTAGTTCCCCGAATAGCACAATCATATTCCATAATAATGCATTAACTCATTCATTAACCATAACAATTAACTGTTGAAAGAAAATAAATATATACATGAGTTTATCACATTACAAAAATATTACCATGGTTCACCCCCTCCTGGGATACATCCACAAATATTTGTCTCTTGGCTATTTTATTATGGTAGTTGTGCATCTCCAACACCGCGCGCTTACAATTCCCTCTGATGGGTAAGATTTATATGAGGCGAACTAGATCACACCAGGCTCCACAACCTGTGATCAAATCCTCAGATCTTCCTCCTCTCTTTTGTTCTAGCTCAACATATTACAAAATTGGTTCATAACCATATTACATAACACATCAACTTGTACATAGCTATGATAGATCATTACAAAAAATTAACTAATACAAAAGTGAATAAACCTCTCTATGATACATGTGTATCTCTCTCTATATATATATATATATCGGGCTCTTCATCCATTTTACAATGTATTAAAAAAACCCTAAACCTACCAAAGTTAGGTCTTCCTCCCATGCACGCGTGCTATTCTTCCTCCAGCTATCGTTTTCCTTGTGCACGCTTTCTTGCATGCTTGTGTGTTGTGTTACCTTCCAGCTGTTACTTCCATTTCTGCTCGCTTTCTTTCCCATGATCATCCTCCTTTCCACTTTTTCCTAGTACCAACAAGCCCCCAACACTGACATGTGGCTCATCCCGAGTCACTTTATCTTTCTGAGCTTCTTCGATCTCCTTGGTGATCGTCTGGAAATTTTCCTTGAGCTTTGTTGCATTTGTTAGTGCCTACACAGTCTTTTCCTTGATGGTGTCTACTACCTGAACTGCCACTTCATCACTCATCAATCCTACACATTCGGTCTAGGTCTATGATATCTGTGTTTTAGATCCTTCTGCCTATGCGAGTATTTCTACTACCCGTTCCTATAGTGGCTCTATTTGATCTTGCGCTCTTGTTTTCTTGTTTGCGTAGTGATAAATTCTTCTTGTATCTTCTTTATCTCGTGTGTCCCTTTGACTTGTTCTAGGATTGGTATGGTCTTCTGCCTCTGTTTGAGTTCTTGGATCATTGCATTGATCCTTTCCTCTTCCTTTTCCCAGCGTTGGACCTATGGATCCTCCTCCAACCTTGTCCAAAGTTGTGTTTATTTATCGAGCAATTTAGCTGCTATGCTAACCTATTGTTCCATCTCTTGTAGTTGCGTTGTTGCTTACTACTTCCTTTTCTCCTTCACTGTTGGTGGAGTGGTTGGTGACAGATGTTTGTGGAGATTCTCGATCTCCTTCTAATATTGATCAATTTCCTGCGCAATCTGGTCAATCTTTCCTGGTACCGAGAGTTCATTCCCTTGCGCGGTGCTTGGAATTTTCTCAAAAACTCCTCCCACTCTTCATTCCAGTTCATTCATGTGTTCTTTTTCCTCCTCAGTTTCGAGCTTGTCCTACTCATAGATGTTTTCTATCACCTTGCACTTCTTTTTTGCTTATTGTAGCTCGACTAAGTTTTTATGTGCACAAGACTGTACCTCGTGGTCGACACTAACCTACAATTTGTGTAGTGCCCTTGATGAATCCATGTCAAGACTCACTGGATGTGGTCTAAATCCTTCAGGGGTGTCTGCCCCATGATTTCATCCATGCACAACATGTTAGGTTTGATGTAAATCGTTGCTTTTGCGTGTGGCATGGGGTGGAATGGGTCTCATTCTTCTACTGCCACTCTTTCTTTGGCTTGTATTGTTGGTGGCTCCATGCCTCTTTTTTTGCTTGTTGTTTGTGCCTCCCCGAATTGCTTGAGGAATTGTCCCATTTCTGCTAGCACTTTTTGCATTTTATCCCTGTGATGCACTACATGATCGAAATATTGTTCTAAGAAATCATGGACCATTATGACGATCATTTCCCCATCATCCTTCGTGATAATATAATCTGGTGATGCTCGTTGCGCCTTTGATTTCTTACGTGAGCCTCCTTTTTGCGCAGCTGGTCTCTTATTTCCCCCTGGTTCCTGTGTGATGGGGTTTGGGGTGGTCTCCCTTGCTCCCTTAGCTTGTTTTGGTTGTCCGTTGGTCGATTCTATAGCTTCTCTCTTCCCCTTTTGGGTCCCTGTCTATTTGGACCCTTCGTCTGCCTGAGTCGGATTGCCTTGGCCCGTTCATGGTTTCTTGGGCACTTGGATTTCTGGAGGCTGTGTTTCCGCCTGTTCTACCTCTCCTTCTATTGTTGTTTTTGACACTTCCCAAGTAATGGTTGGGATCCTCCATTCATCAGGCCATTTGTTGATGACCATGTCGATATCACCCTCTATGATGTAGTAGCACATTTGTATCCACTTTTTATCTGGATCCTGCCTTGGTTGTATCCACATTGTTTGTCTTGTGGCTCAAAAATTGGCGATGTCCGCATATAGCATGATAGCCTATGGTGTTATTCTCCATGATTCGCTGATATCTTCCTATATGTCCCATAGGTATGCTTCGAATATGACCCCTTTCTCCCTCTTATGCCTCGCCTGTGGCCCAGATATCAGTAAGAGGTATCTCGCTTTCGTTGGCTATGATCTGGTACAAAAGACCACATACCCTGGTTCTCGCCATCCCATGAAGGCTATTAGGGTAATCAGCCACGACTAATGAAACTATGTGCCTAGGTCCTGCACATCCTTGTGGTCCTCCTAAAACAAGTTCAATAGATATGGTGCCCAGCTCACAAAGGCAACTTCTGCGCACTGAGATGCAACTACAATGACTCCTACTGGTACTTCCTATTTGCAACATTTTTGAGCAATTTGCAAGCTAAGATCTTTGCTCCCAGTTGTGTAGCTTCATTGTTGATTCATTTGATTATGATGCCCCTCATTCCTATGGCGGTGCCATATTTATTCTTCATCTCTTCTGCCAACATTTTCTCCTCGGATTTTTCATCCAGAATCAACATGGGATCCATACCCCAGGTTGGTAACCCTGTGATTTGTGTGATAACCTCAACAGTTATGGGGACGGGTTTGTCCAGCCATATGTCCCCTCCATACATGATTGCTAATATCTATTTGATGCATGTTGTCGCGTACTGACCTCTGCCAAAATATGGTAGCTTCAATAAACCTAAGATTCTTGTTTTGTCCAGCCCAACAGCCCACTGGTGTGGTTGGCTAATCATTTCTCTAAGTTGGTTTATGGTTATGGTCTACATAAATACCCTTTGTGAAAGTTCTGGGAACTTGGTTTCGTCTGATACATCATGGTCAGAATACTTGAGCTTCCTGACATGACCTAGTATCTCTAGTTCTACCTGTACTCCATCTAGTATGTGTAGTAGAATAATTTTGGCTGCAAGTTTCTTACAGGGTGAGCTCGATATCTAAATTTTGTCTTCTTGTTGTGGTGGCTAGTTCAAAGTTCCAACAACTTCTGGTTGTTCCCCCATCAACCATTCTGGCCAAGACGAGGCATTGGAAGCTATCTCCTTTGTTGGTTGACCTGAGATGGTCATTTGTGACTCAACTGGTTGCATTGGTGCTTCCATATTTTGTATCATTATGTAAACCTCCATGGCTCCTTCGGTGCTTTTTGGCTGCACTTCCTATGGGTTTTCGACTTCCTTGTTCTGAGGCACCTGCACCACTACTGGAATATCCACTTTCATGGCCTCTACTTGTGTCTGTTGAATTTCTTATAGTATCGGTATAGAGTTTACCGGTGTCCTCTTGGGGGATGGGATTTTTTCGATGTTAACGATCTCGGGATGTTGTTGTTTGTTCTCTTCCAACGGTCCTCATGACCTAGTTTGTACCCTGATTGGTCTGGATGTCTGACTTTATTCTACGGGCTTCAGTAGTGCCATAGTGGTGAGTTTCAAATGTTTACTAAGTTCGAATAATTTCTAGGAGCTCTGTGAACTCGCTTTGGTCGTTCCGGGCGCTATTCTTCTCTCTTTGTTTTCCTTTCGCGAATAGACCATTTGTTCTTGTGCTCATGTGTTGTATGGGCTGGTCACAAATCTTGTCGAGGATGCTTCCTCCATTATGTGTTTAATTCCTCATAACAATGGGTTCAATGCATCTGCGGCGGTTTCGTACATGCCATTACATTTTCTTTGCCATCTCTTGTTGGCATGTTTAATGTGATGTCCCATCGATCCTTACCGTCCTTTAATTCCTCTTAGTGTTGTCCTTTCATACTTATTTTACTGACTTTTCGTTTCCTGCTTTTTTTCTCGTTGTATGTAACTATTTTTTGTGCCTTTGTCGAATTTGTGTTTTGAACGTTATGTGGCCTTTCTCTCTCTGGCATGCTATGCGCTTTTTAGTCTTGTTTCCTTGTTCTTCTCTTTTTTATTTAAAAAAAAATTCTTTCCCTTTTTTTTCTTTTTACTACGCGGTGGGTAGTCAACCGTCCTTATACAGTTTCAGTTGGCTCCCATTGATCATTCCTCTAAGGTCTACACCTGCTAAATCTCTTAACTATACATCTCATCTGTTTGTGACAGATTTAACCTCATATGGTCCTAACCAATGAATTTTGAGCTTCCCTGGGTGCTGAAACGACTTTCTGTCGTAGAGAAATACTAGATCTGCTTCCTTAAACATTTTCTTCTTGATGTGTTGATCGTGTCAAGATTTGTCTCTTTCTTTCTGCACTTTTTGATGGAATCCTACTAGGATTCAGTCTTCCTCCATTGACAATGATTGATTCAGTATTTCCTGTACAATACCTCGTTCTGTCATCTATGTGATAGTTGCTACGCGTAAGCTGGGTACTAAAAATTCTAACGGCATTATTACTTCTTGGCCATAGACTAGCTTGAATGGTGTGTGCCCTGTCAACTTTTTTCATGTGGTCCTATACACCCATAATACTGTTGGTACTTTGAGTTCCCAGTTGTCTCTTTTGATGTTACGGATTTTTGTTAGTGCGTTCTCTAAAATTTTGTTGAAGGCTTCTACTATGCCATTTGCTTGTGGGTGATACAGTGTGGTCTTCTGGTGATGAACTTAAAACTCTTTAGTTAACGCATGGATGGTGTTGTTTATGAAGTGTGTTCCTTGTTCTCTCATCAAAACTCTTGGGCACCCAAATATAGTGATGACTTCTTCAAACAAGAAGTGTGCAATTGTCTCTACGCTACAATCTTTTACTGGTGCAACGTTCACCCAGCTTGTTAGGTATTCTATCATGGTGATAATGTATATTTCCCCTGTTGTTTTTGCTGGTGGGTTAATTGGTCCCACAAAGTCGATTTCGCATTTGTCAAATGCATGTAATGTTACTTGTGGTCATAGTGGCATCTCGTCCCTTCTGTTGGGTTTTCCTACCCTTTGACAGACATCACATCCCTAACAGTATTCTTTCGAGTCCCTATGAATCGTTGGCCACCATAGTCCTACACGTAGTACCTTTTGTGTAGTAGCTTTTCCTTCATAATTCCCTACTGCGATTCCTTCATGGGATTCTGCTAATATTATTGGTCGTTCATGCTCTAATACATACCTTCGCAAGATGTTGTATGCGCCCATATTGTATAGGTGTCTTGTGATAAGTTCATAGTCAGTTTCACATACTACCAAGTTCTTCTTCTGCGCGGTGGAATATTCTTGTGACACAGTACCTATGCTTAAGAACTGGATGATCTCTGCAAAGTAGTCATTAGAAGTCTATACTAAGAATAACTATGCATATGGAAAGGTGTCTTCTAGATTCGTAGGTTCTTCTCCATTTGTAACCCTGGACAGGTGGTCAAGTTCTGCCTTCAGCTTCCCTGGTTTAACTATTACTTCAAAATCAAATTCTTGAAATAGAAGTAAACATCAACAGATTCTCCCCCCCAACATTAGCTTGTTGACTAGGTATTTCAGGGCTGAGTGATCTGTAAACATCTTAAATTGTTTCCCAATAGGTAATTTCTGAACTTCTGTAGCGCATAGACCATACCTAGGACTTCTCTTTCTTTCGTGTTATAATTATGTTCTGAGTCGGATAGCTTTCTGCTCGCAAATGCTATCAGATGATCCAAGTCTCCTTCTCTTGGCTGTGCTAAGATAGCTCCTAGTGCTATTGCTGATGCATCTACATGCACATGGAATGTCTTTTCCTAGTCTGGAAATACTAATATCAGTGCAGAAACCATCCTTTCCTTTAGGGTATCCAGACAGTATTGACACTCATCATTCCATTGATACTTTGTATCCTTCCTTAACAGTTTTTCCATTGGGGTTGTGATCTACGCATATCCTTTGATGAACTTTCTGTAGTATCCTATGTGCCCTAAGGTTTCTCTTAACTGTCAGACTATTTTTGGTGATGGTAAGTTAACAATGACGGTGATCTTGGTCGAATCCAATAACAAGCCTTGTTTGCATACTATATGGCCCAATAGTATCCCAAACCTTGTTCCAAATATGCATTTCTTGATTTTCAATGATATGTAGCATTGTCTACATATTTCTAGAATTAATCGTAGTACTTCCACATGGTTTTTCAGCAGACTGTAAACTGTCCAGTCATCCAGGTATACTTCGAGAAACTTATGGATGAATTCCTTAAATGCTGCGATGACTACTCTAGAGAATATTGCGGGTGCATTCTTCAGTCCAAACGACATGACTATGTACTGATAAGATCCCCATTTCATGGAAAACGTGGTCTTGTGTCTGTCCTCCTGTGCTATCTTAATCTGATGGTAGCATGAGAATCTGTCAGTGAATGCGTAAGATTCATGTCCCCCACATTCTCTAACACTTCATCCATGAATGGTGTAGGGAATGGGTCGTGTAGGCTGTTGATGTTTGGACAACATCAGGAAGACATTCTCTAAAGATAATAATTAATAATATAGTTATTAATTGATTATTAACTATAACATATAATAAGTAAATAATAATAACAAATAGTTATTGATTATTCAAGGGACGCATCCTTTCATGGATGGTCACCTTATGTTCCCTATATATGGAACATTCATCATTATAATAACATATCAAATATCTCTCATATCGAATATGAAGAAAAACCAACATGGTATCATAGCCAGACTCGGCTTGACTCCCTTATAGGAGGGCCGAGGTAAATGAAAGGGAAATAAGAATTCCATGCAAACATAAACCAACAATTATGAGTGGAGTGTTTTCTATTTTTCCTAAAGATGGGATTCCATCAGGCCCTTGCAGTAATATCGAGCCTCAAGGAAATACTTCCAAAGAAGAGGAATATGAATACCTAACATCACAGAGATACCTGGCATGACGCTGCAAATTTCAGTGGTTTTCTCTCTGATGCTTGAGTGTCAATTCCCTTCACTTCTCTTAACTATAAATTATGGCATGCTTGTGAACACATTGTCCCTGGGTCCGTGGGTTCCATCCATGTCTATGGTTGGATGTTTAAATAATTAATGGTCGTTTCCATGAGAAGATTCACTCGCCCGACTAAGTTAAGCCGAGACAAGATAGAATATTAATGCCCTACCAAAATCGGGTTCGAATCCCTTAGAATGTTTTTTTTACCATTGCTCTCGGCCTCAAACGAGGAAAAGTTGTAGTTTCTCATGAGGAGTAGAAGGCTTGGGGACAGTCTCACGACCAGAGAAAGGTAACCGACATCGTGGGTTGTTTCCTATTATTTATAGGATTGCTAGGAACAGAACACTGGAGAGGGCGTAGCAGCACTACAGATCGAGTTATCACTGGTAGGGAAATAGTTCTATTATTTTCTATGGAACAATTGAGGCGGTCCCGAATTAAGAAACAGCTAAAACCTGAGCCAAATCGTTCTCTTGACCATGTTAAATGAATTCAAGGTAACCTAGGTCATTTTCTCGATCAACGGTTTCTTATTCTACCTATGCACTAGTCCATGGCTTTATATTGTGTACATTTTTGGGACAGATCAGATAATCAATCTCTCATACAACACCAACAATATATTGTTGGTGGGTTTGTTCAACAAAATCCATCACATTAATCCATCACATTTACAGGGTTTCATATCTTCACTTCTGAGGAAGGCACTGAGAATGTGTCAATATAAAGAGGCACAACTAGAAATTAACAGATAGAATAAATACCAGATCATGGGGTACAATGAGTGTTTGAAGGAATATCAGATCTACATCCCTCATCAAAGATAGATTAAGGTGAGAAAAGATGTTACGTTTGAGGAGGAGGTATCCTTTAAGATATTTAGAGGGTTTCACATGGAGATTGATCAAATTGATCCATTTGATCTCGTTGATCCTGTAGCTCCAGTTGATGTTCCCAAAGATATTGTAGTAGGTCAGAAGAGACCTACATGGGCTCGTGACTCTACATGAGGCAGAAGGATATGCATCTCCTCATGGTAACTTCTGAGTGAGAAAGAGACCTTAGATATATTCATTCTATATCGCAACTATGAGCCACATCATTGATTATGAGCTTTCATGTTATAAGGAGGCATCTAGTCAACGAGTATGGAGATATGTCATGATGGAGGAGTATCAGTCCATCATGAAGAATGATGTGTGGGATATTGTTCTGAGACCTGAAAGGAAGTATGTAGTGATTTCCAAATGGATCTATAATATTAAACATATAGCTGACGAAAGCATCAAGAAGCACAAAGCAAGATTTGTTGCTAAAGGATTCTCTCAGGTGAAGGGAATAGATTATGAGGAGACATTTTCTCCTATTGCTTGATACACTTCTATCTGGTCGATTATTTCCCTCGTAGCATCCATGGGTTGGAAACTACATTAGATGGATGTGAATACAACCTTTCTCAATGGAGAAATTGAGGAAGAAATATACGTCGAGCAGCGATATGGTTTCGTCATACATGAGAATGAGTCTCATGTGTGTAGGTTGAAGAAATCCCTGTATGGACTCAAGCAGGCACCTCGAGCTTGGTATGCGAGGATTGATGGACACTTGATGATTTTGGGCTTCAAAAAAAGTGTTGTTGATCCCAACATGTACTACAAGACTGTTAACCGTGAGGCCTTTATTATGGTCCTCTATGTTAATGATTTATTTCTCACTGGTATAGAGAACCTTATTATTGAATGCAAGTATGTGTTTGCATCTGAGTTCGAGATGAAGGACCTTGGTATGATGCACTACCCCTTGGGACTAGAGGTGTGGAAAAGAACTGATGAGATCTTCCTAAGTCAGGGGAAGTACATAGTTGAGATATTCAAGAATTTTGAGATACTAAACTTGAAGCCTATGACTACACCAATGATGACGAATCTAAAGAAACTAAGTGTGCCTTCATCCGATTATGAAGAAATTGATCCGACTCTGTATAGATAGATGGTTGGATAATTGATGTATTTGGTTAACACCAAACCAAATAATTTCTATGAAATGACTGCACTTAGCCAGTTTATAATTCAGCTGAGATAGACTCACTAGATTTTTGTGAAGCATGTGTTGAGATACTTGTGAGGCACAGTTCGACATGGTCTGAGATATACTTCCAGTATTGATATCATATGGTAGGAATATATTGACTCGGATTGGGTGGGGAGCACAGTGGAAAGAAAAAGTACCTTCAAGTGTTGCTTCACTTTGGTATCTTCCATGATTTCCTAGTGTAGAAGGAAATGAACTTTTGTGGCTTTGAGAAAAATAGAAGCATAGTACATTGCATTAAATATGACAGTCCATGAAGCAATGTGGCTTCACAATCTCCTTGCAGATTTATTCGAACATGAGTTGGATTCCACCATTATTCATTATGGTAACCAAAGTTGTGTGAGGATCTCTGATGATCCAGTGTTTCATGACAAATTGAACCACATTGAGATCAAGTACCATTACATCTGAGAGATGGTGCAGAGGAAGGAAGTATTGGTGCAGTACATTTTTATAGATGAGTAGGTTGTTGATGTTCTTACCAAACCAAGACGAAGTTCAAGTATTTCCATGGCAGACTTGGCATGGCAGAGAATGCCTCCCTCGCTGAGAGGGAGTGTTGATGTTTGCAGCTTCCTGAGACATTCTCCAGATCGTACTCCTCTGTGATTGAGTTGATTTGATTTGTGATGACACTTATTCGAGAAGGGATAAGTGGGGCACTTATCCAAGAAGGGATAAGTTTGGTTGGGCTTATAAACCAACATCCCATGTGGAGAGCACATGAGGACATGTCAAGGGAGTTGACCCTTGACATTATACACTATGGGAGTTGACCCTAGTGTTTCTAGAGGGTGTAGCCTCTAAAAGTCCACATGGAGCGCCATGTGTGACAAAATTTCTCCAGATCGTACTCCTCTGTGAATTGAGTTGATTTGATCTGTGAGGACACTTATCTGAGAAGGGATAAGTGGAACACTTATTCAAGAAGGAATAATTGCAATTGGGCTTATAACCCAATGTCCCATGTGGAGAGAACATGAGGACATGTCAAGGGATTTGACCCTTGATGTCATAAACTATGGGAATCAACCCTAGTGTTTCTAGAGGGTGTAGCCTCTAGAAGTCCACATGGAGTGCCATGTGTGACAAACTTTCTCCAGATGGTACTCCTCTGTGAATTGAGTTGAGTTGATCTGTGAGGACACTTATCTAAGAAGGGATAAGTGGAACACTTATTCGAGAAGGAATAAGTGCAGTTGGGCTTATAACCCAATGTCCCATGTGGAGAGCACATGAGGACATGTCAAGGGAGTTGAACCTTGACATCATACACTATGGGAGTTGACCCTAGTGTTTCTAGAGGGTGTAGCCTCTAGAAGTCCACATGGAGTGCCATGTGTGATAAACTTTCTCCAGGTCATACTCCTCTGTGAATTGAATTGAGTTGATCTGTGAGGACACTTATTCGAAAAGGGATAAGTGGAACACTTATTCGAGAAGGAATAAGTACATTTGGGATTATATCCCATTGTTCCATGTCCATAGAACATGAGGACATGTCAAGGGAGTTACCCTTGATGTCTCACACTATGGGGAGTTGACCCTAAGTGTTCCTAGAGGGAGTAGCCTCTAGAAGTCCACATGGGAGCGCCATGTGTGACAAATATTTCTCTACTATGGTGGTTTTGAACCATTGGTAGAGACTGCGTGTCTCTAGATAGTAGTTGTGTACTACTATGGAAAGATACCTCCCTAGGTAAGAGGGAGTGTTGATGTTTCAACATCGGGCATAACATCTCCTAGATTGGGTTGCAGACCAAGGGAGATAGGATACATTTATCACAAAGGTACACTTGTGTTGGGCCCAGACGTAGTCCTTCCTTGATCATGACAAGGAATAATATGGACTCGAGGTGCTTGAAGTGCTTTCCAAGTTTTAGTTAGCATCAAGACGACATTCACTCATAGGTGTGTGCCTGTGGTGAAAGATCTTGGTATAGTCTTTGTCCTAGTCATGGTGATTTGAAAAGGAATGATTAAGACTCAAGATATTATATGATTTTACATGTGGACCCAAAGTGAGCCTAATCTTAGAGATATTTAATTGGCCCAGAGGGAGAGCTACAGAAGGATTTTCTCCTCAGTTTAGGTGGGAGAGAGATGTCTCCCAAGACTAAAAGATAAGTGTCATGAGTCTAGGGTGAAGTTTGTATACCTCAAAGATAAGAGTGGCATGTTGCAGAATGTCTCCCTCGTTGAGAGGGAGTGTTGATGTTTGGACAACATCGGGAAGACATTCTCTAAAGATAATAATTAATAATATAATTATTAATTGATTATTAACTATAGTATATAATAAGTAATTAATAATAACAAATAGTTATTGATTATTCAAGGGACGCATCCTTTCATGGATGGTCACCTTATGTTCCCTATATATGGAACACTCATCATTGTAATAACATATAGAATATCTCTCATATGTCATATGAAGAAAAAACAACATAGGCATGCATCATTCAACTTCCTCAAGTCGACGCATATCCTAATCCCTCTTCCTTGTTTCTTGTCCTATACTACCATTGAGCTTATCTATTGTGATTCCTCAACTGATTCGATGATGTCGTCTTTGAGCATCCAATTGATCTCATATTGCACTTTCTATTTATATATGGGGTTCATTCTATAGGGTCGATGTCTTATAGGTCTTGCTTCAGGTCTGAGTGGTATCTTCATTTCTCCCAGTTCTCCTGCTATACCTTTCATCTCTGTAAATGTTGTGGGAAAAAGGTAGCTATATTCACGTAACAATTATGTTATTCTTTCTATTGTTTGCTCATCCCAATAGTCTCTAATGCTGACCATTTTGGGTTGTTCATCTCTCCTGATGTTAACTTTCTTTACCTTGATTGGCATGGCAATGACTTTTGATTTTATGGGTTGTCCTTCCACATCTCTTTCACCTTCTACTTCCTTCTTTGATATAATTTTCACATGGGTCATCTTTATCTAGTGCTTCCTCCTATACTTGATAAAATGACAGTAGCTCCTTGACTATTTGTTTATTCCATTGTTTCTCCTATGTGATAAATTCTATTTCTAGTTCTTCATTGTATATTACTCCTTTGATTCGTTTGAGAGCTGCGTCTATGTTGGGGTTCTTCTGCTCGAATGAGAAAGTGATTGTGAAGTTCTGTTGTAATGTCCTCCATGTTGTATTTCATTTGCACAATTCCTGGCCTGTGTACCAGTTTGCTGGTATCACCTCTAAATTTTGTATTAAGTGACGAGGTCATTCCTATGGTGGTGTCATTTTCCATAGTGTTTTTCACTTCACCAAGTGTTCCGCTGGTGCCTCTTGTACTTGGTATTTCTATTGTTTGTTATATTCATGTTCTACGCCAAAACGTATGCGTAGTAGTCGCTTACATTGACACATGTCTGTAATGGTATCTTTATACGTGCCCCACCATCTTGCGAGTGTGGCCTTGAGTGCTAAGTCAAGTGCTCATAGTTGTTGGTGTTCTAAGACTTCGTCTTTATATTGTGTCAAGAATGTTTCGAAATAATTTAGTCCATGGAAACTGGGAGGTTCTCTGATTTATGTGCCTACCCATATTACTGCGCAGTCTATGCTTGCACATCTTCACGTGGATACTTCATGTAGTCTCTACTGCCAGTTTTCTTACCCGGTGTCTGAGTCTGTTGCACATGAAGTAATGCTTTTCCAACTGACTACTCCATCTGTAGTTGGTTTTACGTAATCCTCATCACGCGCAGTTGTTTTGTACAGCTGGTCGATATCCTCTAAGTCTAGGAAAGTGGGTTCTATGAACCTCTCCCCTTCCGATGGATCCAGTGGTGCTATGACCCTGTATTCTCTGGATTCAAATGTCATTCTCCTGGTTTTAAAATTGATTATGGTCTAGTTTTCAAATGCCCAATCCAGACCAAGAAGTGTTGGATAAGGTGTTGTGTCGTCCACTATTTCAATGACTTCAAAGTATTCTTTAGTGCACACTCCATTGAGATCTAATGCCACTCCTTTCAGTCTACCTATTGGTAGGACTCTATGTTGGTTTTTGAGTTTTAAATGGACATTTGAGTATCCCAGTGTTGGTTATCCCATACATTGCTAGGTCTTCTTGGGTAGCACATTCACTTCAGATCGTAGGTCTAGTATAATGTCTCCCATGTTGAAATATCCAATGTTAGCATTTAGTCTAAATTCCCTACTTTCTCTTCTTCTGGTGTCTAGGTGATTGACAGTTTTTTGTTCTAGTTTTTCTTTCGTCTCACTGCTACATTTCTCTAGTATGTTTTGCAATATATTCATAGATGAAGGATCACTTAATACTCTCATGAATGATTGAAAAACTCCTTTGACTATACTTACTTGTCCCTTGGTCTGCATTCCATTGGTATGATCTAATGATGGCGACATCTCATATTCTGGGGCTTCCTTGAATGGTTGTGCAGTTGAAGTCAACGTTGTGTCATCCTTCTGAAATTATTGTTTAGCTTCCTTAAAAGTCTCATTTTCTTTTGGTGCATCAAATTGATTTCTTGGTTTAGTGTTCTTATTTACCCATTAGTTATGTGTTGGTTCCTTTCGAACTACATCATTTCCTATTTTCGTTCCTCCATGAGTGACTATATTGATGTTTCTTCCATCATCCCTCACTTTGGATGAAATCCAATGGACATTATGATTGTTATGGTTCCCCTTTTCCTGAATCTTTACTAGTAGTGTCGAAAATTACTCGGTATCGTGGTCCGATGCATGATAATAAATACAAGTTTCTTGTGGAAGTGGAAATTCTCACGCATAATGTCCCAGTTTCTGACAATTGTGACATGTGACGGGTCCCTTACCACATCTGAAACCTCCTCTGGATCATCCTCCTCCTCGGTAGCTTGCTCAGTCGCCTCTCGGTGCGTTATACTATGGTGCCTGATTATACTGCATGGTATTGTACTGGGGTTGTGTCGGGTTATACTTCGGATACACGTTGTTGTATGGTTGCTACGCAGTATTGTATGGAGCTAGGGTTTGATTGAATTGTGGTGTTGCTTTCCCAGTCATCATCTCCTCCTATACCATGTATGTATCTAATGTTCTTTCCCACGTCAACTCCATCGTTCTGCAACCTTTATCGTCATGGCCTACTGACTTACAAAAGGTGCAATATGAATTCTTCGTAACTATCTGGTATTTCTTCATCATCGTGTAGTGATAAGGGTTGTGACCCATTTTCTTGCATATTTCACACCATAATCCTCCCTGTGGTAGTCAATTTGGCATACATGTTGCATTATACTACGCGAATGTTGGGCATTCGTTCTTTTGGTGTCCTTTAGTCCTGCATGCGGTGCACCAAACGAATTCGTGTTTGTCCTTATTCTTATTCTGGTTTAGCTGAAATGTTAGATTCTTCAAATCCTCCTTCAATTCCTCAATAGCTAGGTCCATCTACTAGTACTAGTTCTCTTCCAGTTGCAATGTTGCCTGCAGAGCCTCTGCATGCGTTTGAAATTTTTGTTGTCATAGGGGATATTTTAAGTTTGGGAGTAGTGAGTTGACAAACAGGTGTCGATGTTGCATCTTGGTCATAAGGTATTTTAGTTTTCCTTTTAGTCACTTAAACCTTTGGTCAATCTCCCATACAGACTCTCCTGGTTTCTGTCTTATTTTGATCATCTCGTTCATGTACTGATCCTCTGAACTTGGCTTCTGAAACTCATTAATCAGTAGCTTCTTAATGTCTTCCAGTGTCCTCGTCATCCCAAGGGAACTGGATTTGTCTAGACTCATGTACCAGTCTAGTGCACGGTCTCTTAGTGTAATCACTAGCTGCACGATTTTGGTATCTTCATCAGTGATCTATTTTGCCTCCCAGATCTTTGTACAAATGAACAAATGCTTCTCCAGGTATTATGTTGTTTCTCCTCAAAATTTTGGTAATCTGATAGTGGGATCATGTCCTGCCATTCTGAATATTGAACTACTTCCTCCTCCATGCGGTGTATATACTTGACTAGTGCTGCCTAAACTAGCTCTTCCAGTTGTCACTCCTAGTGTAGATGTAATTCTTTCTATCGGAATTCCTCCAAACCTCAGTTGTCTAAACAATGGTGTTATATTTGGTGTGTTTGTCGCACATGGGTTTGTGGGTTCAACACTAACATTAATATGGATAGGGTGGATGCATTCTCCTCCTGTTCTTGGGCCTCTCATATTTCTCTCATATGTTGCACACATAATTTCCCCAATATACTCCACAACCCAGAGATCCTCTACCTCTTCCTCATCACTCGCCAAGCCTTCCCTCATGGCTACGACTCTCTTCCTTGTATTCACCTTATATTGGTACGGTACTCCGCTATGCATCATTCCTGATGACTCCAAGATCCACTTTATCTGGTCATCATCCATCATTATCGGTTCCAAGGGTTCCTCCTCCTTATTTCCTTTCTCCTTACCTCCTTCCATTTATCCTCTCTCTCTTAGTGTTTCCCCCCTTCCCCCATGCATGCAGAGAATTTTAGTTGTCTGATTCCATTGTCATTACGCCTTTTTTATATAGCAGTATCTTAATAGAAGTATATAGGGATTGAATGTACCTTCCTCGAGGTCCATGTACAAATCATTTCTCTGCTACGTTGTATGACTTCATTGTGTCAACTGCAAATTCGGTGATGAAACTTGCCACAATACTGTCAAGCCAAAAGTCTATTATGCGGGTGAATTTGTTGTTCACTTGCTGTAACTGCTCAATCTATACTTGCGTCCAATATAGATGTTGGATTTGGTTCATCACATGGTTATCCTTCCACCTTAGTATCCACTCCTATATTAGATGCGGAAAATCACAGAAAAAGACTTCATGTAAATCAATAAATACGTATTTATCCAGATATTTGCAAGGTGTGAGTCTAGGGTTTCTACTGTCTTTCTGGGAAAAATATATCTCTTTGGTTCTCAACCAACCTTTGATTTCTTCTTTCATGGGGTTCCAAGGTCTCAACATTCCCTTCTAATGGCTCATTGGTCTTCTTGTTTCGCTCGTTCTTTTCTCATTCAATCTATCTCATCTACTCAGTCCTCTCTTGTTCCTTCTAACACGTCAACGAAACTATTTGTTGGGATTAAATTGCTTCCTTTTACTATCTGAGTTATTGACCCAGGGTTCATGTGTTACAGGTTTCCAAAAAATCCTCTAAAACTATCGACCCTCCTCGTAAACCATAAGGCAACACAGTGTACAGAGTGCACTGCACAGTCTCACACGAGATAGCTTTAAATGGGTGGCTATAAGACTCAGGTGTTTACAACCTAGGATTGAGTATGGGATAGAGGATTGTTAATACAATCCATCTACTACGAATTATGACTTCAATCTACTATTACTCACAGGGTTTCATATACCCTTCATGGTTTAGTTTCCCGAACATCACAATCATATTCCATAAAAATGGATTAACTCATTCATTAACCATAACATTTAACTGCTAAAATAAAATAAATATATACATGCATTTATCACATTACACAAATATTACAGTGGTTCACCCCCTCATGGGCTATGTCCATAAAGATTTGGCTCTTGTATCTTTTATTATGGTATTTTTTCATCTCCACCGTCGCACGCTTACAATTCCCTCTTATGGGTAAGATTTGTATGAGGCGAACTAGAACACACCAAGGTCCAATGCCTATGATCTAATCCTCAGATCTTCCTCCTCTCCTTTTTTCTATCACAACAACTTACAAAATTCGTCTGTAACGATATTACATAACGCATCAACTCGTACATAGCTACAATAGATCATTGCAAAAACTGAACTAATAAAAAAGTGAATCAACCTCTCTATGATACTTGTGTATCTCTATTTATATATATCAGTCTCTTCAGCCATTTTACAATGTATTACCAAAACCCTAACCCTACCAACATTAGGTCTTCCTCCCATGCACGCGTGTTGTTCTTCCTCTATCTATCATTTTCCTTGTGCACGCTTTCTTGCATGCGTGCGTGCTGTCTTACCTTCCATTTGCTACTTTCATTTCTGAACGCTTTCTTGCCCACGGTCATCCTCCTTTCCACTTTGTCCTGGTACCAACAGTAATGATGGTGAGTTGACTTGGTACAGGAATAATAATTTAAATTCATGCAAACGTAATGGGAATCATTCAAACATTCCCGGTTTCCCTTATGAGAAAATCAACACTAATTTCATGGAGGAAGTGGAGCTTTGCATGAATTTGAGATTTTTTCCTGAACCAATCAATCGTGGAATAGAGATAATGTGTATGAGTGGGAAACATATTGGATGATGTGGGAGAATAGAGATACAGTTCATACGACAAGAAATATAGGAATGGCCAATTGTTATGCTATGCATATTAATTATATCTTTGATGATTGCACAATACATGGGTGACCAAAATTTGAAGGCTAAGTAATGAGGATGAGTTATATCAGCATGAGAAGTTGTTAAAATGATATCCTTTGTTCCTAATAAACTAACCATAATCTAAAATCAATCTTACCTTAAGAATTCATTACCCATTTTAACTGTAGATGTGGAATTCATGTGGATACCAGAAGTGATGATGATGATATTGATGATGTTGTTGCTTCAATGTTGTAGATGCCCAAGACTAAAGGAGGAGATCATACTCTGTCGTATGCAAAATTTTCTTTTAAAATGTGGTCACAGTATTCTAGTTCCTGTAGTAAAATTCCTGTGTAGGTGTGGGAATACTGTCGAGAACTGTTTTTCTCCATTGATGCCTTAAACATGCTATTTATTTTCTCTGTAACTTACAAATGTAATGCTGAAAAATATGATGTACAAATTTAAATCAAATTGGTCCAGAGAATATTTGAAAACTTTAGGAATTCTGAACTTACTGGAAATACTGGAATTTGAAATTGAAAACCAAGAGAAGAATAGAATTGTTGATGTTGAACTATCATTCTGGTGATTATGGAAATAATTGCAATGGAAGCGAAGAAACAGGGGATGGATAGTCAGATCCATACCATGTCCCAAGATATGTATTGAGGAATAAGTCTCACCTTTTAGAAGGAAATATACTAAGAAGGCAGACAACCCCATCTTTTTGATACAATATGAATTTTCGCAACTGCCTTGTAGCCAACTTCCTTTTTATTCACACTGACTGTTGCAAACTGTCATCTACATCATAAATAATTTGTCTTCACCATGAAATGAACCTCTAGAACAAATCCATCCATGTGAAATATGTATTGTCATCAAACATGGATGGAATTAATTGGATTACCATCCATTAATGAAAGTTGTTAACCAATGCGATATTTTTCACCTTTGATGACGATGAGAGTCAAGGTTCCACCGGTACAACTTGTTGGGAATGAATTAATGAGCTGATGTTGAATGTCCTACAAGATATGACAAATAGGAGGCATTAATGAATCCCCACTATTATCAGCGAGGGAACTTTCCATTAATGTATGCAAGGCCCTAGGTACCATCCAAATCTTTGACTTTGATGCCCCAAATGATGTGATGAACTTGATGGAGGAAAATATATCAGAAGGAGAGATTTAATGCATCCCTCATCATCTAACGCGAGAACAAACAAAATGATTTGAAGAACATGTAGTAAGCTCTGAAAATTGAGAGAAACAAATTTTATTATTGGATAATCCGCTAGCAAGATGGTTTTTAGAAAGGCCCTTGTCTAACCACATCAGTAAACTATTTTTCATAGCTAGACTAATTTTTTTTCTTATTTGTTATTTTATTTATTTATTTTATTTATTTATTTATTTATTTATTTTTATTTTTATTTTTCATATGTACATACATTCAAAAAGTTGAAAGAAAAATATTCAATCAGAGGTGGGAGAGGGGAAAGGAGACCCTTTTACTACCACCTCCATTTTATACTACTGAAAAATATCTTGTACAAAGCTATCCTTGGACATTGGCCTATGATACAACCTCAATCGATGGCCATTGACCACAAAAGAATGATGTTGGTCGTCAATTATTGTTATCCTGACTGATCCATTGTTGAAGATGGTATCTATTTCGTAATTCCCCAGCCATCCTGTAGTAATTTTTCCTCTGAAGTTATTAAACCAAGAATAAAAATGGAGGGCCCAATCATCGGTCTTGAAAAATTTATTCTTGATGAATTTATCATGCCATTGAGCTCTTTGTTCCTGTACCAGAATAGTGTGTTGAACTGCATCTTTCCTAATTTCATCCACCTTGTTGAGTTGGGATATTCTCTATTTCTGTGCATATGATAATTCTATACCCAGTTGTGCAGTTATCCTAAAGGTTTTCACTTGAAGCTCAATGGGAAGAAGAACATGTTTGTCATACACCAACTCATATGGAGTAAAGCCTGTGGTATTTCTACATGTGGTTCTATAAGCCCACGGTGCTTCCAAAATCCTTTCTGTCAAATATTTGTGATGCTACTGGATTGTCTTAGTTAGGATTGCTTCCAATACCTTGTTTGTACGCTCAAATTTCCCATTTTCTTGCAGTTGATACGAAGAATATTTATAGTGCTTTATCTGGTACTGTTGAGTAAGCCCTTGCATTAAATTAGATGTAAATTATGTCTCGTTATCTATCACAATTTCTCTTAGAATGTCAAAGAGAGAAAAATTATATTCATAAATAAAATCTATAACTGACTCTTCACTAACAGACTGAAGGGATTTTTCTTCTACCCACTTAGTTACACAATTAGTGAAAACTAAAATGTACCTTCTTTTACGTGATGAAGGAGAGATTGGCCCCACAAAATCCAAGGCCTATATTTCAAAGGGTTCGACAAGAACTTAGGTTTGTAAGGGAATCTCATCTTCTTGCATTGGCTTACCCATTCTCTGACAATTGTCATGGCTTCTCACATACATTATGGCATCCTTAAACAATTTTGGCTAGTAATATCCTTGATGAAGCACCTTGTAGCAAGTTCGTTTATCTGTGAAATGGCCTACACAAGTTCCATCATGGCAACTTTTTAGGATGTCACATGTTTCATCATCTCGTAACATCTTCTAATAATCATGTTAGACCCAGTACGAAAGAGATATTGATCCACATGGATATCGGTGGCCACCCACCTTTTCCAACTAGCTCAAAACAATTTTCAAACAATTTTGGCAATTTACTATTTTTAGCAGTGTTAATTTCCAGGGCCATTTTGAGGGCCTAAATGAAGGTTTTTTGGGTATCAAGCTCCTTAATGATATCTAAATGAATTATTGAGCCCCCAAAATGAATCTCCTCGATGATACCTTTCCAACGGGCTATCACACACCTAAAACAGAGATCGTATCCAAAAGTTACGACCTCGGGAAGTTGATGTACTAACTTACCCAAACGAGGCCCACATGAATTTTGGCGCTTCATCTCCTAGGGTTAGGTTTTTGGATGTCTAGGGTTTTTGGAATTCTTTCTTATTGTAAAAAAGTCCTTCAAAGCCTCATTGTAACCTTCTTCTTGCGAATGCACATTGCCGTCACATCTCTTCTCAGAGATAAGCTGCCACCATTCTAGCAAGCTTGTTTCCACTGCGTTTTACAGTTTCAGCTTATTTCGTTATTGAATAGAAAACCATTTTTATTGTATCTCTATTATTTTGTGTTAAGAACCTGTTAATAATCTTTATTCATTTCATTCTTCTCATAAAATCTGGATCAGTGGTATCAGAGTGGTCATCCCCTTATCGTCTTAATGCATGTCCCCAACGAGGTCGGAGTACAAAGAGTTGGGTCTCAAGCTTGTTGCTCTTAAGGAAAGAAGCTCTCGCACACCCAAGTGACCTCCCATGGAAGGAGAAAAGAAAGATGACAAGTAAGGAGATCCTTTCAAACTGTTGATTGAGGAATCCCTCAAACAGCAGAGGAACTAGATGATGGATAGTTTCGCGCAAATCCTTCGACGGTTACCAACAGGCGATGCATCTTCTTAGAATGGAGGCGTCGCCCCCTTAAAGGTACAAATAATCTTCGATATTCCTATATTTGAAGGTCAGATAGACATAGATATTGTAGACAAGTGGTTGAATCTACTAGAAGGGTATTTTTCTGTCCATAACTTTTCAAATAAAGAAAGGATTACTTTTTCACTCCTCAAAGCCATTCCCCATGTCAAAGATTGGTGGGAAACTTTCTGTGAGAAAAACGAAATAGAGGAAACCTCAATATTTTTAGTCACGACCACATGGGAATCCTTCAGGGATGTTATTAAGGAACAATAATACCCTGTCAGAAGTTATGACGACCTATATACCAAATGGACCACACTGCGGCAAGAAAGAGACCAAGCAGTGCCAGATTTCACAAATATCTTCCATACGTTGCGCACCAAGTTGGGTATCAAATATCTGGAGTGTCATCTAGTGCTCAATTATCCCAGTTCTCTGCATAGATACATCCATACTGAAATGGAATTTTTTGACTTCTCATCCTTGGGCACAGCCTACCGATATGTCGTCAAAATTGAGCAGAAGCTCAAACAAAAGACATGGAAAATTGGGCCTGGGAACCCCTCACAACAAAATCTAGGAAAGGGTGGCCCCAACCCACCGAACAAAGGACAGAGCAAAGATGGACAGTATCAATAAAACCAGTCCAAGCCACAAGAAAATAAGGACACCAGAAAGACAAAGAAAGATATCGGGAAGTGGTGGAATTTCCATAAGAGCCCTTGGCATAACACTGCTAACTGCCGCTCAAAGCAGTCGTTGGTGGCCAAAGTGAAAACCTCTAAATTAGATGCATATTATGACTCTGAGACAGAACCATAAAGGGTAATATGGATCATTGACATGGAACCCAATGCCACCATTTCTACCACTAAGCTCTAGCCTGGTGAACCAGATGAGCCAGAAGAAGGAGAGTGTCTCTTCCATTCACAGATGTGGGTAAAAGGAACCTAGTTGTACTTCATCGTTGATAGCAGTAGCCAGAAGAACCTCATCTCAGCAGAGGTAATCAAGTGGCTAGCCCTACAAACAATTCCACACCCACAACCATACACCATTGGATGGCTCTGCCAAGGAAGTGATCTCCGCGTCAGCCAACAGTGCCAACTGTCGTATGGCATCAAGCCCTTCAAAGATGAGGTATTGTGTGATGTTTCTCCTCTCAAAGTTTGTGATGTTCTTTTGGGCCAACCTTATTTATGGAAACTTCATGTTGTATATGAGTTTAGGCCTCATAGTTTTATTATTACTTTGAACAGGAAATTGTACAAGATACCCAAGGCAGTCCCACCTAGTGTTATTTCCTTGATCTCTTCTAAGCAATGTAGGAAGGTCATCTCTCATATGTGGAAGTGTTTCTTCTTCATGATTCTCTCTCAGAATAAGCGAAAGATCACAGCCACATCCAGGGTCTCTGCGGCTGACCTCTGCACACAGCAGAAGAAAGTAGATAAGGTCGTGGAAGAATACTCGGATATCTTCTCCTCACCTACAAGGGTACCTCTGCACTGCCAGGTCAAGCACCCCATCGATATGACCCCCGGCGCACCGCTACCCAATGGGCCAGTCTATCATTTATCTTTGTTAGAGAATGAGGAGATCAAGTGACAAATCCAAGAACTGCTCCACAAGGGGCACATCCTCCCTAGCTCATCACCTTGTGGGATCCCCATCATGCTGGTATAGAATAAATATGGAACCTGACAAGTTTGTATTGATTATCGGGCTCTGAATAAAATCATAGTCAGAAACGAGTACCCGATTCCCCGAATCGATGACCTCCTTGATCAACTCACGGGGACCAAATACTTCAGTAATATTGATCTAAAGTACCACCAGGTCCCGATAGAACAAAAATATGTATGGAAGACCGCCTTCAAGTCAAAGGAAGGCCTTTTTGAATGGTTTTTCATGCCCTTTGGTTTGACAAATGCTCCAGCCACTTTCATGAGGATGATGGATGATATCCTGCAGCCATTCACCAATACTTTTGTAGTGGTGTATCTGGATGACATTCTAATTTACAACAAGACTTGGGCCGAACACTTGCAACATATTCAACAGGTTCTGCACACCTTGCGGAAACACAAGTTATACACCAACTTGGAAAAATGCTCCTTTGGCATGGACAGGGTCCACTACTTGGGCTACATCATTGATCAGCATGGTGTGCATGTGGATCTAGCCAAGATCCAAGTCATCTGTGACTGACCATCCCCAACAACACTCACTAAGCTTCGGAGCTTCTTAGTCCTTGCCCATTTCTACCACAGGTTCGTGTTGGGTTTCTCCCATTTTGCATGGGCCCCCAGCCAAATAAATAGGGGTGGTGGTAAGGATAAATTTGGGTGGGGCCGGTCCCAAAAACAAGTCTTCGATGATTTGAAGTAGCACTTGTTCTCAGTCATAGTACTCTCACTACCAGACCTGCAACATCCTTTTGAGATAGAGACAGATGCTTCAAACTATGTTGTGGGTACCATTCTCACTCAGCACAGCCACCCTGTGGCCTATCATAGTGAGACATTGTCAGATATTGTCTGTAAGTACCCTAATTACGACAAATAAATGTACTCCATTGTGCAAGAATGTCACCAGTGGAGACATTACATTCTTGAGAAAGCGACAGTCATCCACACTGATCATAAGCCACTGCAATTCATGCAGACACAGGGAAAATTTCAGAATGACCGCCATCAAAAGTGGTCCAAATACTTGGAGCAATTCCACCTCAACATCAAGTATAAAACATGAAGCACCAATCGTATCATTGATTGCTTCAGTAGACCGCCAGTCGTGGCACTCACGACGGTGCTAGACACTTGCATCCATGAGACATCTAGATGGACCCAACTCTATGAGACAGATGTTGACTTTGCCACCACCTACCAAATGTTGGGTGCAAACGTAGTTGTCGATAATTTCCATATTCAGAATGGGTTGTTGTGTCGTCTGGGCCATTTATGTGTTCCATCAAGTGAGTGAGTGAAGCTGATCTAGGAATCCCACTACAGTCAGGTGGCAGGACACTTCGGCGTTGAAAAGACAGTGGCGATGCTATAGAAACATTTCTACTGGCTGAAACTTCGGCAGGAGGTCAACAAGTATATCAGGTTCTGCACTGCCTACGCTATTGCCAAACCGACCACTAAGAAACAGGGCATGTACACCCCTCTTCCTACTCTCGATAGGCCATGGGAATCCATCTCAATGGACTACATGTCGGGCCTCCCATCCACCAAGTGGGGAAATGACTATGTTTTTTTGGTTGTTGATCGCTTTTCTAAGATGGCGATTCTGGTTTCCTGCAAGAAGAGCATCACAGCAGAGGCCACTGCCAAGCTCTTCTTTGAATGAGTCTGGGTACATTTTGGAATCCAACAAACCATTTTCTTAGATCGGGATAGTCAATTTCTTAGCACATTCTGGTCGAGCCTTTGGTCACTGCTAGACACCAAGCTCACCAAATCCACGACCTTCCACCCCCAGACAGATGGCCAAACTAAGGTTGTAAATCGAATGATTGTGCATATCCTTCGCATGCATAATTAGAATAACCCTTGCATATGGGATGGCAGCCTTCCCTATGTCCATCATAGCTACAACCGAGCCCTGTATAGCTCAACCGACCATAACCCCTTTCAAGTAGCGTTGGGATTCCAACCATTGGGACCCATAGATGTTGCACTTCCCCTTGCGGTCACCTCGACCGACTCATCTCCTGCTCCAACTGAAGCTGACAAAGCCACCCGGTTCATTGAGAAGATCCACCACATCCACCAACAGGTTCTATATATCCTACATAAGTCCAATGACATGTACAAACAACTAGATGATCAACATCGGGTGTCGCATAAGTTTCAGGTGGGCGATAGAGTTTGGTTGAAATTGCAGAAAGAACGCCTTACAAGACCCCATCGAAAGCTTCGCCCACTCCATTATGGGTCATAGAATATCACAAAGGGCATGGGGGATAATTCTTTTGAGCTCAACATTCCTCCTTTCCTTGGTCTGCACCCAGTGTTCAA
This sequence comes from Picea engelmannii, assembly GCA_009831015.1. Classification (NCBI taxonomy): domain Eukaryota; kingdom Viridiplantae; phylum Streptophyta; class Pinopsida; order Pinales; family Pinaceae; genus Picea; species Picea engelmannii. The sequence goes on along the minus strand of ML816673.1, from coordinate 54,954 downwards.
TGTGGATCTCCTTCGCCCTTATTTCCCACCATTATTGGACACCTCAGAAGTAGCAAAACAACTGACACCAATAGAGATCAAACCTGAATTCCTACAACAGGCATCCAATGATTAGATTGTGAATAGACAGATCAAGGGCACTCAACAACAAAGGATCCATCTTTATCGAGTCGTCAAAGCAGGGAAACTCTTGCACCAAGGCAAGTGGCTCACACGGGGCCAAATTCAATAGAAATTTCCTCATATGATGGGGGACCTCAATGCAATGGATACCATTTCTTCCTAAGGAGGGATGATTGATCCATATGGATATCAGTGGCCACCCACCTTTTCCAACTATCTAAAAACAGTTTTCTGACAATTTTGGCAATTTACTATTTTTAGCAGTTTTAACTTTCGAGGCCATTTTGAGGGCCTAAATGTAGGTTTTTTACAATAGAGCTCCACAATGACACCTAAATTCATGATTGATCCCACAAAATGAATATCCTCTATTATACCTTTCCAACTGGCTATCACATGCCTAAAACAGAGATCGTATGCAAAAGTTACAACCCCGGGAAGTTGATGTACTAACTTACCCAAACAGGGCCCACATGACTTTTGACACTTGATCTCCTAGGGTTAGGTTTTTGGATGTCTAGGGTTTTTGGAATTCTTGATTATTGTAAAAAAGGCCTTCAGATCCTCATTGCAACCTTGTTCTTGCAAATGCATGTTGTCGTCACATCTCTTCTCAGAGATAAGCCGCCACCATTCCAGCAAGCTTGTTTCCGTTGCATTTTACAGTTTCAGCTTATTTCGTTATTGAATAGAAAACCAGTTTTATTGTATCTATGTTATTTTGTGCTAAGAAATTGTTAATAATCTATATTCATTTCGTTCTTCTCATAAAATCTGGATCAGATATCCATCGATCCATGAATAAGTTGGACTATTCTTGACAATTTGTTGCTTTTCTCTTGGAGAGAGATGTTGAGGAAACTTCCTTGTGGACATATAATTGGCTATGTCTGCAAACCACAGAATGTTAGTGGAACTGGAAAACAAATTCTCTTCAGGAAAACTATCATCTACAGGGGTGTTTTCATCATTATTATGGATCTGAGAGAGAAAATATGCAACTAAGTTTTCTTTACCAGGTCTATCCACAATGGTAATGTTAAATTCCTGCAACAATAGTAACCACCTAGTGATCCTACCATTTGTGATGGGTTTATTCATTAAAAACTTGATGGAATAATGGTTGGTGTGAATAAAAGTTTCATAGTCTGTAGTATAATGTCTAAATTTATTAATAGCATGTACGAAAACAAAGAATTCTTTTTCTGTGATGGTATAGTTGAGCTCGACTAGTGATAATATTTTACTACTATAATAGATAGCATAAGATATTTTATCCTCTTTTTGTCCTACGATATCCCCAAGAGTCGTGTCTGAAGCATCCGTACAAATATGAAAGGGAAGGGACCAGTCTGGTCTCAGCAGAACTGGTGCTGTAGACAAATTTTCCTTCAAGATTTTGAAAGCAATTTGACACTGAGAATCCCACAAAAAGTTAGTAGCTTTAGCTGACAATTTGTATATAGGTGCAACTATCTTTGTGAATTTTTCAATAAATATTCTATAGTAGCCATCATTACCCAAGAAACCTTTTACCTCCTTTGGTGACTGGGGTGAAGGAAATTCCATGATGACATTAATCTAGCCGAGACCACTTTAATACATGCATAAGAAACACGATTCCCAAGAAAAATTCCCCTTTGTGACAACATCTTACATTTTTTATGACTCAAGGAAACGTTAGATTCCTTACATCTAATCAATACATTTTCCAAGTTATGAAGTTCTTTGTTAAAAGAGTCACCATAGACAGAAAAATCATCCATATAGATATCAACACACTCATGAATCAAGTCAGCAAAGATCCCCAATACAACTCTTTGAAAAGTGGTAGGGGCATTGCACAACCCAAACGATAGAAATCTATAGGTGAAT
>ML816673.1:10274-21486 GCA_009831015.1 Picea engelmannii | reverse complement strand
CAATAATTAGACTGAAACAAGATTTCACTTCCCATGCAAACATATATGAGTAGTATTATAGTCAATAAGAAAGGTAGTCAATAAAAAATATTTAGTTGATCAAAGGAACAATTATCAACCACACTCAACTTCAATTGATTATTTCATAGTGTAGGTCTTTTAAAGAGCTACAAAAAATTGCCAATGTTGGACCTGCAAGCCTCTTCCAATATTTTCTATGGACTAGGGAAAATAAATGACTATATAGAAATCAATCCAGATCTTACCAAGGTTAGGTCATCATTACTTCCAAAATCTAGTTAGACAACTAGTATTTTATAGACTATTTCTTAGTCAATAGAAGAAATCTCTAAAAAGGAAATGCTCAAGTTGGATTTCAACACTAAAAAGGTCTCACCCATGGTCAATTGATCATTCAAATACCAATAGCTAAAACATATATATTATGACATGCATTTATCTTTGGTTGATATGCATAGGAAAAAATATGGTCACACAAGTTTCTCCATGAACAGAGAGGGAGAGAATTTGAATGGCAGAATCAAGAATGCCTATGGGATACTAATGCTCACAAATAAATTGAGAAGATTTATATCCTCCCCCAAGAGTGGCCACAAACTTGGATTCAATCCACTTTACTATCCACTACAACATGGTTTTGAGGATTTTGATTATGACCTCTAATTGGCGATTAGATTGCAGATAATAAGGTGACATGAATTCATGTGTGAAACCCATGTGTGAAGAAAACTCTTGGAAGACCTCATTCCTAAAGTTTTTTCCATGATCAAAGACCAATTTCTTAGGGACACCAAAAAAAGTTATGAAATGGTTAAAATATAATCGAGTGGTTGTTTTATCCATGTTCTTGTAGGTTGGCATAGCCTTGGCCCATTTTGTGAAATAGTTAATGACCATGTGATCTACTTTTGGACACCACAAAATGTTGGGTTACATTTCATGAAAGCAATCCCCCACTTGTAGAATGGAATGATTATGATGATGGAGTGGATTTAAAACATTGGCCTTGCCCTATAGATTTTGTAAATGGTGCAATGTTTGTGGAGGTAGTATTTCAATAAGGATTTGAATTTTAATGGGTCCACCATGATTCCTTTATAGGAGACGAAAAATTCTAATAGGTGACTAAAATTGATGTAGAAGACACATTTGAGAAGGTTCAAATGAATGTATTCTAAGTGAATATGTATTCTAAGTGTTGCGGTCATTTATTTGACCAATTAGTGAATTCATGAAGGTAAGCCAAGATAATGTGGGATAAATCATAAAAAACATAGTTCAAATTACACACTAAAATGTGGCTTCAACCTTTTTGATATTGAAAGGTATAACATGGTAGGTGAAGGTGCCCCATAATGTGTTACAAGGGAAATCTCTCTATGGCTAGGGTAAACCACAACAAATGGAAATGACTACATAAATCAACGTTATTCTCAAGTATGTTATATAAATAAATATGCTAGCAAGACAAGATAAGAGGCCTACCCCATCCAGACGTTCGATGAAGTCCATCATTGAGAACTTGACCCAAAGAAATATATCTGCAACTAGTACTCAACAACCAAGAAAAGAAAGAATATGGTGATAATATATGATGTTATTACAATTAATAGAATAATCCATTAATATACATAACAAATATGCCCATGGAATAATAATTCAATTATTTGTGGGATATCAATTCGATGGGAAAAGAATATTTTTATTAATATATGATCAGTAGAAGTGAAAAGGATATAGACTTCCATGTCAACACAATTCAGAACCGAGAAACTAAGTTCCTTCTAGTTGGTCCTCCACCACTTTAATCCTCCACTAAAGGAAAGCTCATAGAAGAGAGAAAATGAAGTTCTCAATCAATAATGGAAGAGAATGGGGGTTGGACACTATGTTGAGACTTAAAAGACAAAGGGATACAGACTCAATATGAAGTGAATAATTCCTCTAGAGTAAATTTACTCTCAAAGTTGAAGTCTTTCTCTTATTTTCCATAGCTCGAAATTGGCCCATTTATAGCCTTCAAATGGAACTGAAGGGCCGATTCAAAAAATTTCTAGTATATGTTAGGCCAATGATCATAGATCTCCTATCGTGACATGGAAACCAGAAACTATTTTTCATTTTTGGGCACAAATACTGATGTATGCGGGCTCTAGCGGTGCAACCTACATATACACATGTTTTATAGTAGGAAAGGTGCGTACATGTGGAAAACATTGTATTTTTATCTCTAGGATTTGCAAAAAGGGATGAAACGTGTGCATAAGGAAATGGAAAAAGGCCCTCTGTGAAAGATTGCATAGGGTGAGGAAAATATTTCTATAACATATTCCCCCTAATGTGTGAGGTCAAAGGAGTATCTTTGATGGTCGAAATACATTATAAAAACCCAAAAGTGGAACAATGGGGAACCAACTGGAAGAACTAGTTGCTCATTACATTCTGTACTGACTTTGCATACATGGTTGCTAATTTTAATTTCACTGTAGATCCATGTAAAAATATACCAAAACACTATCTGTGGCCATGAATAGGAAAATAAAAGTGCACTTACATGCCAAAGGATGTCATAGTCATGAACATAACCCAGTAGAACTAGTCTCAAAATAAGCCTGAAGATATCTCTGTATGATTGAGTACGATCTGATCTCCCATGATCACTAAAGTCATATAGGTACTGGTGCAATGAAAAAGGAACCAACATCTTAAGAAAGTTGCGGCCACCTACTAATGTCTTCAAGTCTTCTACACAATCCTCCAAACATGCAATTATACATCATGTGAATAAAGGAGTTGAGGTCGAACATAATGAGACATCGTTTGATTACCAGTAGTTGAGGTATACCATTAAAAAATGCAAGACATCCTATCGATAATGAAAGTAGGTATCAAGGCACCAAGTACATTATTACAAGTGTGAATAAAGGAGTTGGGGTCGAAGAGTTGAAGAATCCATCGATCAGGAGACATTGATGTATTCCCAATTGTCGATGGTGAGAGAACCTGCCACTAATGAATGCAAGCCTCAAGGTACTCATAGGACTCTAGGTCTCATTTCCAGAATAGATGCGATAAATTCAATGGAAGCAGACCCATTGAAAGGAGATAATTAAGGCATCTCTCATCATTTAACATGAGGTACAAAGCAGGAGCTTCATGATTTGGAGGAAATCGGACAAAGAACATTTTCATGAACCAACGACCCTGTGCATCTTTCACATGTGCTAAGTGAAAAAGGTACACAAAAAATACCCTATGAATAGAAGCCAATGAGGAAAACTAATAACAAAGGCAAGGAAACCACCAATATGGCTAATGGAATCCAAGACATTGCACGAATCCCAATGTGTGAATAGATTTCTTGTTGTCGAACATAAGGGAAACCATCCAGTCAATGACCAATGATGAAATGTTGACTATTACATTCAAGGTTACCTACCAATGATGAAACTAGGACCAGGGTGTGAGATAGGACTACAACATCATGTGATTATGAGACAAATTGAGGGTATGGTCGACATGAAAAGTCAAGAGTTCTAATAAATGGCTGACACAGGTTGATAGAATTCCTTTGAACAAGAGCATGAGACATATGGAAGACTCTGGAAGCATAGACTCAATGATGAAACCATGAGATGAAGGAGGCATCAATAAAATTCTCCATAAGGATTGGAAGATTAACCAATCGGTAGAGAAAATGATTTGTAATGAGCTGAACTCACTAAGGCCATGCTAAACCAAAAATTATGATGAAAAATAGACTCAATAATTGTGTGTTATGTTCAAAGGTGACACAACTTCTACCAATATAAGATAATATTCCCTTCCCGCCCGTATTTTTTTTTTTTCATAGACAAATGAATGTTATGATACAGAGGAGGAAACGAGTGTCGCAAGTAAGAAAAACTAATTCCAACTGTGGAACACACCTATACTTAATGCAAGGAGATGCACGCAGGAGATGGACACTCGGGGGAATGTTCTCTCCTAGGTATAGGGTGTCAAATTATGAAGGACATAAACAAGGCTCTTCTTGGTTGAGGATTCAAAAACTGCTGAGGCAAATGGATTATAACGCAAAGCAAGAACCGATTATAGGCTCAATACTGCAAGCAAGGGCATGAGATGCAATCACAAATTAACGCCAAAAAATGTTCTTTTTCATAATCTTAGTCTACCTGGTTTGAAAACGGGATAAAATTGTGCCAAATAGACATCCTTTCAAATCCAATTTACGAGTGTGAAAGAGACAAGCTCACTCGACAATCTTTTCACTTTTTGAAAATGAGTTGGAAAAGATATTAAATTAAACTCGGTTGGGAGTCCTCTAGGTATAGGGTAGCATGTTTATGAGTGAGAAATGAGGCTCAACATAAATTCATGTATTAGCTATAAGGGACTCCCAGTCCTATGGAAACAATATCTGCATGGGCACCAAATGAGGCAGAGGATATAACTAGAGTACCCATGTTTGGTAAGTCTTTATCACCTGATAATGACATGTCTTATAGAAGATGGAAGGTTCTATGTTGCAACAAATGGGTTCGTACCTAAGGCATATTAATTCCATTTATAGGACAATGAAAACGTGCATAGTGGAATGGATACCTATCCTATATGTTGGGTAGCGAAAATACCTTCCCATGGTCATGAATGGTCAACATAACATTGAAATCCACAAGAATCCCTGGTGAAAACTAAAAAAATTGACTCAATCCACTGTTGTATTAGTCCATTAGGAAAACAAATGATTTGAAACTATATAAAATGGGTAAAAACAACTATAAATAGTAACAAAACCAAAATTTACTATGTCATTTTGAGTTTTTACCCAAATAGTGAAAATTGGACCAAAATACCTTCAATCTTCAACTAGTGATTGTGGGAGCGTCGGGAGATTAAATCAGAAACTGTATGCACCAGGTAATTCCTCTTCCCCTCCTCTTCCTTTCTAGTGGATTAAATTTTTAAATTAGGTTTCAAACTTTTAGTAAATTAAGGCGCAAATTGAGTATTTCGGTGTACGCGAGATACCATTCATCGGGTCATGTATACGTGAGGTTATACATGACTGTGTAAAATACATGGCACATGTACTCAACCCTATACACGACTGTGAATATTGAAGCCTGCATTATAAAAGAGATTAAATTAAACTTGGTTGGGAATCCTCTTGGTATAGAGTAGCATGTTTATGAGTGAGAAATGAGGCTCAACAAAAAGTCATGTATTAGCTATAAGGGATTGTCGGTCCTATGGAAAAAATATCTGAATGGGCACCAAATGAGGCAGAGGATCTAACTAGAGTACCCATGTTTGGTAAGTCTCTACCGCCTGATAACGACATGTCTTATAGCAGATGGAAGGTTTTGTGTTGCAACAAATGGGTTCGTACCTAAGGCATATGAGTGACATCTATAGGACAATGCAAATGTGCATAGTGGAATGGATACCTATCCTATATGTTGGGTAGTGAAAATACATGCCCATGGTCATGAATGATCAACATAAGGAGAAAACATCCTTAGTGAAAACTACAAAAACTGACTCAATCCACTGCTATATTAGTCCATTAGGCGAAAAAACGATTTGAAGCTATAGAAAATGGGTAAAAACGGATATAAATAGTAACAAAACCAAAATTTACTATGTCATTTTGACGTTTTACACAAATAGGGAAAATTGGACCAAAATCCCTCCAATCTTCAACTAGTGATTGCGGGAGCATCGGGATATGAAATCAGAAACCATCTGTACCAGGTAATTCCTCTTCCCCTCCTCTTCCTTTCTAGTGGATTAAATTTATAAATTAGGTTTCAAATTTTGAGTAAATTAAGGTGCAAATTGAGTATTTCGGTGTACACGGGCTACCATTCATCGGGTTGCGTATATGTGAGGTTATAAGGGACTATGTAAAATACAAGGCATGTGTAGTCAACCCTATACATGACTGTAAATATTGTATCCCATGTACAAGTTTGTAAACAAAGTTTCATATGGTTGCTAACTCAAAAAAAAAATTTATCTTGAAGGATGGTGCTAGAATGGAGGCAAAGGGAGAACAAGGATGTAGATGTTGTTGTGGAAAGAGATATGGGGGCCCAAACAGCCTTCAAAATATGTGTCTTGTATAAATTTTGGGCAGTCAAAAGGATTAGGGCCCAGGTGAGTTTGCTTGAGTTGCTCTTGGATTACTGGGACCCTGACAGTGAGAGCTTCAACCTCGATGGGAAACCATTGAGGATTGACGTCGAGGATATATACCTTTTGAATGGGTTATCACGTCGGGGTGAGGTGGTGAACCTCAAATCCTAGGGAGATGGGAGCATAATGAATATAGAGGAGTTCATAGATTCTCATTATGTAGCAGGGACAGAGAAGGTCGGGAGTCAATTCCCCATCCAAGCGATAAACAATCTTAGCCTCAAGATTGTTGTCCTCGTTTTGACCAGGATCACAGGATCGACTTTATTGCACTAGAAATTGAGGTCACTCATGTTCTATTATGTAGAGTGTTTGAGACCCACTGTATATGATTGGTGTACCTCACTACTAGCTAATATGAAGAGCCAATTGATAGAGTGCAAATAGCGTGACAGGAGGAACTTCTGGTTTGCATCTATCTTATGTAGATTTTTCTTAGAGCAGGTTCGAGGTTTGGGACCTAAAGTCAAGATCATTCCAAGAGGACCTCATGATCCATCCATGGCATGGTGTACCGAGGTAATGAAACAACAGGGGGAAGGTAGGGCACCCACACCCTACAACGATGATTTCTTTTATTGGTGGAGGTGATAGGCCATTTCTCTGGATGACTACCCCTATGCAGTGATCGACTTTAGAGGGGACTCTAACATTCCACTACCACCAAGGAACACCCACGGGGACATAGGTATGTCAAATGTTTTTAAATATTTCATTTTTTTGCATTTTTGTATAATAAAACAAAAATACTTTTGGTGATCCATAAGTACTCACTAGACACTTGTGTGATGCAKAATTAGGTTCGTGACGRCCGAACGAGCTTCCACGAAATCGTCAGAGGCACCGGGGAGATTAGGAAGCGAGAGGAGAAGTATAGAGAGTCCTTCAAAATGTGCAGGGAAACCTGTCTCATWTGACTCATGGGATTCTGATGTTTCAGGTAGAGGATCTATCAGAGGCAAAGTTTTCTATGGTTGCTAACTCAAAAATTGTTTTTTATCTTGAAGGATGGTGCTAGAATGGAGGGAAAGGGAGAAYGAGGATGTAGATGTTGTTGTGGAAAGAGATATGGRGGCCCAAATAGACTTCAAAAGATGTGTCTCGTATAAATTTTGGGCAGTCAAAAGGATTAGGGCCCAGGTGAGTTTGCTTGAGTTGCTCGTSGATTATTGGGATCSTGACAGTGAGAGCTTCAACCTCGATGGGAAACCATTGAGGATTGACATCGAGGATATATACTTTTTGAATGGGTTATCACATCGGGGTGAGGTGGTGAACCTCAAATCTCAKGGAGATGGGAGCATAATGAATATAGAGGAGTACATAKATGCTCATTGTGTAGSAGGGACCGAGAAGGTCGGGAGTCAATTCCCCATCCAAATGATAAAMAATCTCAGCCTCAAGATTGTTGTCTGACCAGGATCACAGGATCGACTTTRTTGCACCAGAAATCGAGGTYACTCATRTTCTATTATGTAGAGTGATTGAGACCCACTRTATATGATTGGTGTACCTCACTACTGGATAATATGAAGAGCCAGTTGATAGAGTGCAAATAGCGTGACAGGAGGAACTTCTGGTTTGCAACTATCTTATGTAGATTTTTCTTAGAGTGGGTTCTAGGTTTGGGACCTAAATTCAAGATCATTCCGAGAGGACCTCATGATCCATCCATGGCATGGTGGACCAAGGTAATGAGACAACAGGGGGAAGGTAGGGCACCCACACCCTACAACGATGATTTCTTTTATTGGTGGAGGTCATAGGTCATTTCTCTAGATAACTACCCCTATGCAATGATCAACTTTAGAGGGGACCCTAACATTACACTGCCACCAAGGACCACCCACAGGGACATAAGTATGTCAATTGTTTTTAAATATTTCATTTTTTTGTATTTTTGTATATTAAAACAAAAAAAAAATTGGATGATCCTTAAGTACTCACTAGACACTTGTGTGATGCAGAAGTAGGTTCGTGACGGCCGAACGGGCTTCCACGAAATCGTCGGAGGCACCGGGGAGATTAGGCAGCGAGAGGAGAAGTATAGAGAATCCTTCAAAACGTCCAGGGAAACCTATCTCATTTGACTCATAGGATTCTAATGGTTTAGGTAGAGGATCTGTCGAAGGCCATGCAACGATAAGTAGTTGGTGTGCCCAGATCTTGGGTGAAACTCTTTCGATGTCTCACAAACGATATAGTTTGTTATCGTGACACAAACCCGACACCATAGGCATATATGTCGTGGATCTTGTATTATCGGTTGTATATGTGTATTGACGATGTTAGCCCCAATTTTGTACTATAAACACCATATTTTTTGAAATATATATAAAACAGGGATCTTCGTCTTTACTTATATTACAATGTGTACAATGATTATATGGTTTTCTTTGATTTAGTTATGTGACAAATGCCAATCTAAAACAAAATTAGCATAAGCATCGAATACATAATTAGAACTCCTAGTTATGTGATAATAAGTAATAAAATCAAACTGTCATTCTAAAATACATACTTGTAGGAATTGTGGGAGTAAAGTAGGATTACGCACATGGTAACTATTGTTTAAATGACATACTACTAACTAGGAATCCAAGGGAACATCTAAAGAGATAATACCATGTGAGATAGCATCGCGCAAAATTTCTATAACAATGCTATATTCGGAAACATTATTTGTGGATGGCCATAGTCATATGCCACATGAAGGCACTAGTAGACCCTCGGGTGAGTAAACCACCTAGGCGATAGAAGCCAAGTTCCATGTATGATGACTTTCTCTGTTTGCAAATCCTAAGTAGACTGAAGAGTCCATTAACATCTTCCAACCAAGGGAAAACTTGATAAGCAAGTTGAAGACGAACAATAAAGGGAAAATATATATACACTAAATTACATTAGTATACAAAGAGTTACGCCCAAGATTGGGGCTCAAGCGTAATATATTTTCAAGTATAGCCCATTCCTGGGCTTGGCCAACATACTCCCTTTGTAATTTTCTAACTCATAGGATCCTTTTTCTAAGACACATCACATGATATAGGGACCGTGCCATATGGGTTAAAAATTGACTTCTCCCAATGGTTCTTTGGATTGATCATATAATAGGACCGAATTCACCCTTAGCGTACAACCCAGGATATATAGAGTTGTCGTACTGGACCTTGACATGTATTTTACTCGCCTCGATAGCCATAGAGCATGTCTCAACGTTTCTCGTCAAGACTCTCTAGGTGTATAAGGCGTCGCTCAAGATCGAAAGTGTCAAGTAAGAGTGCGACTTCCAACTTAAGAGAAGGGATATTGCATTCAATAGGTAATATCAAATCCACACCATGCACTAACTGGAAAGGGGAAAATCTGTTGGAAGTCTTGACTGAGGTTTCGTATGCCCAAAACGCAGGATATAGCATAATATGCCAGTCGGATTTACTCTGGCAGATAGTTTTCTACAAAATGGTCTTGAGCAACTTGTTGACGGCCTCTACCTGTCCATTTTCATAAAGGTAGTAAGTGGAAGAATGACCATGCTTAAACCCCAACTTTGATTCTAGTTCTTCCATCATTTTGTTCTTAAAGTGACTGCCATGATCAATGACAATCTCACTCAGGATACTGAAGAAGGAGATAGTCTTCCCCTCAAATTTAACAGTAGGAATGGCTTCAACCCACTTAGTTAAGTATTCGACGGCCATGATAATGTGTTGATTCCCTCCAGTCGAAGTTGGGTTGCAATCCACGAAATCCACCCCCCACTTGGTGAAGGGACCGATTGTAATGACTGGGTGAAGAGGGGTTGGATGCGAGCACATTTTCTGAGTGAACACCTAGCAGGGGTGACACTTCTTAACCAATTCAACACAATATTTAAAGATAGATGGCCAGAAATAACCGGCTCGCAAAATTGTATGTGTGGTCGCAAGCCCGGATAGAGGACCAGCACAAGCCCGAATGTGGCAATCGTTTAGAATTGACTCCTCTTCCTTGTGAGTTAAACAAAAAAGAAATATATTGTCTATTCCTCGACGATACAAAGTGTCACCAGCGATAGTGTAACTCTTATCTTGGTATCATACACATCACCAATCATCTCGTGAGAGATGCTAAGGGAACTTCAAAGTTTGAAGATAGAGAACAATGTCTCCATACCATGGATCAGACGATGAGACAAGGAAAATTTGTTCATCCGCAAACGAATCATCATGGATAACATCCTCATATATTCGTGGGAAGCCAAATATTAACTCCACGAAGACTAGTGATTTCTTGGATTTCGTAGAAGCAAAATCGAGATCAAATTCTTGTAAAATGATAATACATTTATTATATTTTCCCCCTATGATACTCCTAGTAAGGACGTATTGAAATGGATTGACATCAGAAACCACAGTATTCTTGCAAAACAATATATAATGGCGTAAACATTGGACTATGCGAACGGAAGCCAAAGCTAGCTTTTCAACGTGATAATAATTGAGCTCAGGATCGACTAAATTTTGACTAAGATAGTAGATGGCGTGCTCGCGGAGCTCATCATCCTCCTGAACCAAAACCATACCAATCATCTCCTTGGATGTGGTGATATAAAGCAAGTAATCCCTATTGCAGTTCGAAGACTTCAGCAGAGGCATTGATACCAAGGATTTCTTCAACACATCGAAGGACTCCTCGACTCACTCATCCCAGATAAAAGGGGTTTCCTTATTCAAAAGATGCATGAAACCCTTAGTGATATTGCATAGTTTACTATAAACCAACGTAAAAATTTGGCTTTCCCCTGTAAACCTTGAAGTTGTTGAACAATACATAGGGGACGCAACCAAAGTATTGCCTCAACCTTTAACAGATCTACCATGATCCCAATCTCATAAACTAGAAATCCCAAAAGATTACTAGACCCAACGCAAAAGATTCATTTATGAGGGTTCAAATAGATTCTATAGTAACGACATATTTCAAAAACTAGCCGAAGGTTCTTAAA
>ML816672.1:117336-138157 GCA_009831015.1 Picea engelmannii | reverse complement strand
CCATAAGGCTGAGGTCTTGGGTACACGGTCGTGTGGACTAGGAGCCTAGCCAGGGAGGGGCTAAGGCCAAAAAGGAGTTCATCGGCCATCGGAAATTACAGAGTACAAGAACCCTTGACTACGGGAGAGACGAAACCCCGATAGCCTGAAATTAGGATCAGGGAATACTACGGTCTAGGTGAAGGAAGCCGTATAGGTGAATGAAAGACCCGTGGACCGGGTTTGGCATTTTGCGGCTACAAGCTTCGGGGTTTCTCATTGTTGAGAACTAAACGAATTTTTTTTAAATTTGGGTAGTGGGTATGTTACAATTCCCTTAAGGGACTCGAATTCCTACCTTAAAAGTCTTTATGAGTTCCCTAATGCCATGGACACCATTCTTGTTGTCCCTACAAAGGATGAAGTTTTTTCTTTAGATGACATAGAGTTCGGGTTTAAGCGGCTTGCAAATGGGAAAGCTAAGGACATTGAAGGCTACCAAGATGAAAATTTTAAAATCGGAGAGTCTATCCTTATCCCTCACATACACAAGCTCTTCAATTTAACAATCAAGCGGGGCTTCCCTAAACACTGGATGCAAAGCCTCATTGTTCTTATTTTTAAAAATGGGGATAGAAACATTCCCTCTAATTATAGGACCATTATGATTAGCCTGATTTTAGCCAAGCTTTATGGAATTATTTTGGAAAAGAAGATTAGCCTTTGACTAGAAATTCACGGTAAAAGAGCTAAAGGCCAGACTGGGTTTAGGAGAAATCATTCAACTGTGGACTATCTTGTTACCTTTAGGATCATTGCAGAGGAGTTCCACAATACTAAAACCAATCTTTTTTGTTTTTTTGTTGACTTTAGAAAAGCTTTTGACATGGTTCCTAGAAAAAACCTTTGGAATAGGTTGGAAGAGATAAAAATGCTTCTCGAGTTGAGGGCTTCTGCAATCAGGATGTATAAGAATGTTATTGCTAAGTTTAAAAACACCGAGGGCTAGTCAAAAGAGATTAACTGCAATATTGGAGTCAAACAAAGTTGTCCCTTGTCCCCTACCCTTTTTGGCATATACATTGACAAGTTAGAAGATTTCTTGGAAAAAACAGGTTGTGTCGACCCTACTCTCACTGGTATAGTCATCAATCTTCTTCTTTATGCTGATGATATCGTTCTTATGGAAAGAAGTCCACATGATCTTGAAAACCAACTAAGAATCCTCAATGATTTTTTCTCCAATATGGGTATGACTGTTAATACTGATAAGACTAAAGTCGGGATTATTAAATCCAATAAGATGACTCGTGATACCTTTGTATATAACAACAACAACTTGGAGAAAGTGACTTCATACAGATATCTTGGGATTGATATTCACCACAAGCTCAACTGGAATTATAACATTGACAAAAAAATTATCGGGGGATGGAAATCTTATTATCGACTTGAAAACAATTGTAATTCAAATGATCTTTAGAGTTGGGATAAGAATAAACTCCTAGTCTCTAAGATTACATTTCATGGAACAATAAAATTAGTAATTTAATGGAAACTTAGTTTCCAAGGACTTATTTAAAATCTTATAACTTAAATGTTTATTTCAAGAAAACTTATAACTCAACTTGTAACATAGATTAACTTACACTATCTAAAAAACAATTATTGAAAACAAAAGATTCACTTAGAAATAACATTTACTTTTTACCTATGCTTATCATACTTAGGTTGATATTCGAGATAAACTACTTGAAGGGTTTTTAACAATTACCAATTTATAATTGTTCTTCTTTCTAGAACACACGGCATCTATGGACAAGCAGCGAAAAGAACAAACTTTTGAAATCAAAGTTGTACAAAGAAAATTTATTATAATAAAATTTATATCAATGTTGATTATAATAAATTTTAGTTTTTTCAATTTCTTATTTTAGTTTTTTTATTACCCTAATGAATTGGCCACCTAGACAGCCGCTGTTAATCATGTGAATCTCAGGAAGGTCCTGACATCTAAAAAGCCATTCGGAGCAGGAGATTTCTCCAATATCTGGAGTACACACGGCATCTATCTGGAGTTTTCTGGAGTACACACGGCCAATATCTGGAGTACAGAAAACGTGATTTTTTTACGTTTAACACACGGCATCTATGGACACACGGCATCGTTGGACACACGGCATCTACGTTCAAATCATATCTTTCTCTAAAATGTGAATGGGTTGAAATTAGTGTTAGTTGACTTATAATGTTATAAGTGAATTAGTTAAAAATAATTTTAATAACGTACAGGCCATAGTAAGGACATAAGGACATAACTTAACATTTATAATGTTATAAAACTCTCTCAGGAAGGGGAACGACTAAAGAAATTGAGATATGAATGCGTTTGTGACATGTCAAAAGGAGGAGAACGTTAAAGTCGTCACCGAAAAGGAAGCAAATTTAAAAAATAAATCTAGTCCTGGGCTTGGAACCCCAAACTCAAACTCAGTAAGAAATCAAACTAAACATAGTCCTGGGCTTGGAACCCCAAACACAAACTACCGTCTCGGCTTTTTCCTGAGAACGGTAAAGTCGTCAAAAAACAAAGGGAAAAAAGAAACCCATCTCTTCATCGTGGAAATGGGGTGTGGAAATTTCACGTTTACTTGACTTTTGGGCATGCTTACGAAGCGGAAATGGACCGTTAGTTTCGGCATATCCAGACGTTTTCAACTCTCTGCTATTTTCCAATGACGTACCTATTTAATGTTTTACGTAGTATTTAATGTTTTACGTATATGATCTACGTAGTATTTAATGTTCTGTCATGGAGTGATTATCGATGATTTAAATAATTTAAAATTATACCAAATTTAATGATAAAATAAAAAAATAAACCACATAAAAACTAAATATATAATCAATAAGTAAAGTCCAAATTCTACCGATAGTTTGTACTATGCATGATTACTGTCTAGCGATAATAACTCATTCACGACATTGACGAGTAGAAGCAACCCTTCCATCACGACACCGACGGTGACTGCGAAGTCAGTGCAACGACCGCAGCGACTAGGGAACTCAGTTCCAAACAGCCTCCAAATTTGAAGACTTCAATGTGCGTCAGAACCTCTTTTGCATTTCATAAAAAGGCAGTTCTTGTGATACAAGAGAGATTTAATTTTGCTATTAAGTGATATTTACTTCCTAAACTACAAACTTCCTAACTTTGTAATTAAAAAGTTATTTTAATCTTAATTTTTTAATATTTTTTTTTCTTAATTTTGAATTTGACTTTCTAACAGATGTAGACTGTAAATTTAATGAATGGTTTTAATCCACTAAAGTTGAATGAAGAATTTGGTAATCAAACTTTTCATTGCACTCGTAACAAATAGGAGAGCAATATACATTTTGTTAGGCAACATTCCATACTGATATATACAACATCGGATATATCACAACTTATACATTGAATATTGTTTAACAGACTGCCTCATTGTCATAAGTTGATATCAGAGTAATGCACAACAATCAGTGAGGTCAGTAATAGACTGCCTCAATCATACTTAGGTTGATATTCAAGTAATAGACTACCTCAATCATACTTAGGTTGATATTCAAGACAAACTACGTGAAGGGTGTATATTTTTTGCAACATTTTTTTATCATTTGGTAAAACTATTAAGAAATTTAAATTAATCAATAGAGGAGGTTGTGAAGGTTTCGAGAGATGGAGGTGCGCTAGGGTTCTTGACAGGTTTTACAGGTTGGGGGTGATAATGGATGCAACATAGGTGTGGATCAGGGTCTGGTTACGAGCAGGGATTAGGGTAACTCCATGGCAGGTGACGCGGAAGTGGGTGACCACACTAATGTTGTTTGTGACGATTTAAACACGTTTTTTCAACCATCTGGCATGGAGGCGACTAGAAATCTAGAGGGCTTGATGTCGACTGGTGTGGATTTGGTGGAACTTTCGACAGGGAATCCAACGTATGTTGTCAGCGGACCTGGGATGGTAATGGCTGAGGGTTTTGTGGGTTCGGAGGATCTTCTATCAGTTGAGCCAGGTTCGGGGTTTACTCCCACGAATGATCTGTCATTTTCTATTGAGTTGGATTTCTCTGTGGGTTTGGATGTCGGTTACTCAAGGGGAACCTTTGGGGTTGTGGGGCATGATTTGGAAATGTTCCCAGCCCTGGGAGCAGCCGGTTCAGGTGGTAGTGGCCCCGGTATTGGGGACCTTGTTGAGGGGGAAGTTGGGGATCATCTCCAAAGGCATCTTTAGGGATTAGTATCAACAATAGGTTTTCGTCATCAGATGTTCTTCTTGCTGTGGAAAGTAACCTTGGGGGAGTGGTGAAGGACGTGGGAAATTTGACAAGGGTTGAAGTGATAGGCAGGGAGGGCACGATGGTTGAAACCTCACAAGAAAACCCCATACTCCTCAACTCGTACAAGGAAGGGTTATCAAAGGGCCAGAAGGGTACCGGGGGAAGAAAAACTTCTTCACGCAAAGGAACTCAGTGTGCTCGTGACAAGAAAAGTTTTGAACGTTTGGTTTTGGGGGATGATATAGATATGGATAGGGTGGTGGAATTCTCTGATCAGGTGGTGGTCGATAGAGTAGGGTGGGGGGGAATAGGTATGGCTTTCTTGAAGGAATGAGTTCAAATTGGAATAGCAATATTTCGAAGAAGCCACTCATCCGACTTTTGGCAAGAGGATGGTTTGATTTTATTTTTTCTTCCAGGGAAGATGTAAATTGGGTATTGATGAAGGTTTGGAGTATGGAAGGGATGCCTATTTTTATCGAAAGGTGGACTCCAACCTTTGATGCCAAGGAGTGGGTGGATGAGGAACCCATCTGGGTTCGTTTGTCGGGTCTTCCTATGCAGTACTGGAACTTTGTTAGGTTTGCAACAATTAAGAACAAGCTGGGAAACTTCATTGAAGCGGACATGTCTTTTGAAGAGTCGGGTCATATGTCGGTGGCTAGGATTCTGGTGCGGCTAGATCTTCAGTCGAGTCTTCTTCAGGATTTGGTATTGAATCGATGTCTGGGTCTTTTGTCCAAACCCTGGACTATGAAGGTATTCCCTTGCGTTAATTAAATGGAAATCTTTAAAACTAAGAAAAGGACAAATAGTGCAAGAATACACAGATGGGTTTCGTAAAATGGCATTGATGTTAGATATTCCTTTACATACCCAAGAAACTCTTATGAAGTATATAGGAGGTTTACCTGCACATATTTAAAATACTGTATTCATGTTTGGACCAACTAATCTTGAGGAGGTTTATGTTCAAGTGACATACATTGAAGCAGGGAAAACATTTGTTGGAGTATCAGGGTAATCGTCTTCAAGGAAAGAGGACAAAAGCAAGTGGCATGGCAAGAAGGAAAATTCAGTGGCGAAAAAGGAAGAGAAACCCTCTTGCAAGCATTGCAAGAAAGAGGGGCATGATGAGGACTGTTGTTGACAATTGTATCTTGAGAAGAGGCCAAAGTGGTTCAAGGAAAAGAAAGGGAGGCAAATAGTTGTGGCAACAACACAACCCACAGACTTGGGATCGGATTCAGGTGACGAATCTAAAGTCTCATTCATTGGTATGACATGTAAAATTGGTGAAGGAATTGATTGTATAAGTAACTTGTTTCACATCAGGGTCATCATGAGGCACACTAAGGTTGATACATTGATATATAGTGGATCTCAATCTAACTTAATTTCAGAGGAATTGGTTAAGCAATTGGGATTAAAAACACGGATACATCATAAGTGATACACACTTAAATGGATAAACAACCATCATCAAATGCACATAACAAAGCAGTGCACATTAAAATTTGCAATTTCATCTAAGTATGTGGACAAGGTAACATGTGATGTGGTGCCACTAAGTGAATGTGGAATGGTCTTAGGTATTCCATACTTATATGATCGTAAATAAATCTTCTACGAGACAAAGAATCAATATCATTTAACCAAAGCAGGTCAAGAATATGTGGTTCATGCTCATCATCTAAAGGCAAATAAAACTCTTCAAACTATGGAACAATTAAAGAAGGTAGTTCAAGAAAGAAAAAAACCTATAACTGTTTCAAATGAAGTATTCTATCTTAAGCAAGAACAAGAGATGATTGTAGAAAGGAAAATCGATCACAATTTGCTTCAAGATAAGCTAATGTCGTGCAAATATCAGAAACATATCAGCTCATTTGCAGTCATGATTTTGATGCTTTCATTAGTAATGTTGTCTACATGGATGATAGTAGTTTTAGTAAGATGTGACAGGGTTCAAATGACTAACAATATGCTGTCAGTTATCATGATTTTGTTATAGTTGATCTTGATAAGACAGATGCACAGGACAGAGTTCAGAGACATGGAACAATACAGGTGGCCTATTCTGAGTTTGATGATTGGTCAATAACCTTTTGGGGACCAAAAGGTCCTTTAGTGGGGAGGTGTGATCCAGAATCAGATCCAGGAGAATGATGGGGTTTAGAAAGGCCTAAAAATAAAATTTCTCAGAATGGCTTCAAAACATACGTGTACATAGGTCACATCGATACGAACCCAATGCAACTGGAATGGGCTCAAACGAACATCATATGCTCCTGATATCACATTCTGTTCATTTCGCCAAACAGGCAAAAAGTCAACCAAGTCAAAGTCAACGTTTACATCAGGATGTACGACAGGTGATGTCAGCATGTGTCAGGAGGACATCATCATGATCTCATGATGATGTCATCATGTTGATGTGGCATCACCAGGAGGTGACACGTGTCATTGATTTTCGTAATTTTCAGGCTGAGTTGGCATTGTACAGATTTGACACGTATCACCGTATGGATGACACATGGCAGTTCGTATAGTGACGTGGTCCTATGGCAGATGGATATGTGGTGTACGAATGACATATGGGCAGGTGACTAGGCGTACGGTCTGACACATGGTAGGGTGACTGGTCGTACGACCTGCTGACGTGTCAGACAGGTGGCAGGGTGACTTGGCGTATGGTTTGACGATGTGGTCCAATCCTGGGTCGCCACGTGGCCCAATTAGGTGATGCCACATGGCACCCTACGGACGACCAATGAGAGTTGGGTAAAATTTTGTTAGGATGGGAGGTTCAAACCTCTGTCCTCCTCAGGCGTCGACGATTTAACCATTGGGCGCTAACCATACGGGCTACACGTGTTGCTTGCATTGGATTTGGCACAATATTTATGTGTTGTTGGAACAGGGGCAGACCCAGGGTTCAACGCTTCTACAACGCACCAACAAAACCCTAAATATCAGCCCTTTCAGCAACACTTGCGAATCAAGCGAAGTCTCACCCGAGGTAGAGGCAGGGGGGGTTACAGGACTCAGGTGTCTATAACCAAGCTGTGACACAGATATGTGATTACAACACTTCATAGAGTACTTAGGAACAAAATTAATTAATATATTATCCTTATTCACATCGAAGATCAAGCCCTAAGTATAGTTCGACGTAGTAATACTAAAGATTAAGCACTCTAACCATCTAGCATATAGCACTGAATCAGATCTAGCATTCACCAATAAAGCACTAAGAATCCATATATCTATCTAACATTCATAACATTCAATGCACTAAACAGATTCAAAGCATAAACATCATAGCACAAAGCAACTCATCAACACAAGATTTATGTGGTTCACCCCAGTGCGGGGCTACATCCACTAACTTCTTCTTCTTCTATTATTTTGCTTCAATCTCTTACATTCATCTGCTCCTGTGCACTAAGACACAGAGCCAAGCTTCGCACCAGATAGGTGATCTATGCACTGCGCACCAAATCCACCTTCCCAAAATCAGGTCAAGGCACAAAGCCAACTCCTCTATGAGGCACAGAGCCTTACATACACGGTATGTTGCACAAAGCAACTCAGAGCCAATTTCACTTAGCTACATACACTTCACTTGTCTCTTGCACTTAGCTACATACACATCACTTGTCTCTTGCACTCAACACAGTTCGCTACTTCTACATTACATTCCTTCCTATATATACTTTTACATCCCTTTAAAAAATGCCTAATCATGGGTAAACCCATGGGCCGAAATCCCAAAAACCCTAATGAACCCCTTGTTGGGTCCACAAACAAGTGAGATCCCACGATCTCAGCTCTGCCTGGGCGCTCTATCTTTGAATAGCCTATCGAAGTTCAAAAGTGGTCAAACCCAACCATTGTTTCCTCCAAACTTGGTCGAGGGCCAATAGGCCCCCAACTCACCTATGAATCATCCCGAGTCACTCAAATCTGGGCAACGTTTCTTCAAAGGCCTTGAGCTTAGCTTGAGCTGCTTCGACTTACTACTTCACCTGAGCTTCCTGCTCAATGAACTCCTAGATCATTTTCTTTGTAACAGGCCCTTCCAGGCATTGTTCCACTGTTGCAACCACTTGGTCCCATTTCGATCCTTGTCCTTCGATCTCTTCAAACACCGCGCAGGATTCCTCTTGCACTGGTTGTAGCCTCTGTGTGACTTCCATTACTCTTCCCTGGATCGTAGTAATCTGTTGATGGGCCGCACATTGTTCTTGTGATCTCTTCATTCTCTCGACTGTAGTGAGTGACTTCATCTGCGCTTGAACTATCAGTGTCTGCTGTTGAGTCTCCTGTAGTTGCGCTTCCAACTTCCTAAGCTCTGGATATTCCATGAGATGTTCATAATTCTACGCACCTCTACTGCTTAACTGCTTGCATTCCGAGGCGAGGGCCCTGATCCTTCCTACTGTTCTCTTAGAAGATTCCTCCCTCTGATCACGCATTTCCTGCGGAGTGCTTGGTGCTTCTTGAATCTCCATATCCGTTACCCTTGCTTGAAGATGCTAGACGGCCTCAGCGAGCTTCATCACTTGGGCCTCAACTGCCTCATGTTCCTCCTGTGTCAAGCCTGGCACAAAGTGAAGTGCTTTGCTCACAACTCCCTTGACTGCAGTCTGCTCTTCGAGCAAATGGTCCTTTTCCTTCTGTATCTGGGCTTTTTCTCCCTCGAGCATCTCCCAAAACTCATCTCTCTCGTTTTCATACACGATTAAACAATACCACTCAACTTGCAGTTGCTCGAAGATCTCCTCTTTTTCTTTCTTCAGGGCATATGTAGCCTGTTCCTTCTCTTCTTGGACTCGCTGAAGCCGAGCCTCTGTTGCATTTGCAAGTCTTTGAAGTTGGGTTGGTTCATCCCCCAAATCTACAGTCTCCAATGAGGAGGGCGTAGTAGGTACTGCACGGCTAACTTGAATAGCTCATTGTATCTCCTTCAGATCCTTCTCAACTCTTACATACAACTCTTCTTTCTTCACGCCATATCTCTATAATAGGTCCTCAGATGCGTCCTCCATCTCTCCGTGAAGTAGACTAATGTCATCCTCCGTGAGCGTAGCCTCTAGCTAGGGCTTACTTGCATTGGTATTCTTTCTTGCTGAAGGTTTCTGCGAAGAAACCTTCCTCTTCTTTGATGTTTCTATCTCAGTATAGGGATACTTCGGCAGTGTAGCTTCACCTTCTCCTTACTTTTCTCCTTCTTTCCCTCCTACTTCTTGATTTAATTTATCTCCTCCTCCTCATGCGGGCGAGCCAGGTCCAATTTCTTCAGAGGCATTGTCCTCCTCATTAGTCTTTATGTCGTGGACTTCCTCCTTTTTCTTCTTCTTCTTCGCGTTGGTCTGTCTGACATGCTCGGCCCGGGTGACCAAGGGGATTCTGATGATGTCAGGGTCAGAGAGTTATGCATCATCAACTGGTACAAGGAACTTTGTCGACCACTCCTTTGTGATCCGTTCTATGTCTTCATCTATCAGCTTATAGTAAGATTGTAATTTCTCCTTGCTCTCATCCCTATGCACAGTGATATAAATGAAATGTTGAGCTACGCGGAAATTAGCTAATGGTCTGTACTGGTGTAATGTTCTTGGAGTCATGCGTGGGAACAACTCAATAGCAACCTTCAGTTATTGATAGTAGGCATGGAACATTTCGTTCGAATGCCACTTCTTTGACATGTCATTCGTGTACCATAGAGTGGAGAACTTCGTGGCCAATGGCTCCAAAGGTTCAATATCCGGGAAGGCAACTCCTTCCAACATTTTCCAAGTGACAAATGTGATTAGCAAAAGGAACCAGCTAAAATGGAACTCGTATCCTTGATCCGATGCTTCGCGCTGGTCTTTCTCGAGCTCCTTGATGAGGTAGCTCGCCCATATCATTTTCATCCCCTCCATGCATTTTTCTGTGAGTTCCACCACAAATCCAGTGACCTGCATGGGGCAGTTCCTTCTAACGATCTTGCCAACTATGAGTTGACAAGCTAGGCACACTGCGCCATCCAAGATGGAGGCTACCTTGTAGCCTCGCTTTCCCTTCTCAACTTCTTCGTATGCCTCCTTAATGCACTGCGCTAGGGAGTGATCCGAGGTCTTCCCTAGGTAGAACTGTTGAGGGTCGGGTCCCTGCATGCTCAGTCCTGTGATCAAGTGGATCAGCGTTGGATCCACAGTAATGCGCGTGTCGAGCCATAGGTATCCTCCATGATAGAACGACAAGAGGAGTTTAACGCAAGTGTTAACCTTTTGATGTCGACCAAAGTGAGGGGTCTTCATCACGTTGAGTATCGTGGACTGCGTGAGCTCCTTAATCCACGGCTAGGAGACTATGCGGGGATTCTTCCCAGCCATCTTCATCAAATATTTGTCAGGCGTGAGCATCACGTAGTTCTTTATGTCACCGAGATTGAAATTGTTTTTCTTCAATGTTGGGATCTGTCCCAACTGTCTTGCTTCTACGCGTATCCCCTTTGGGATGTACGCGGTGATCAATGTGTACTCAAAGTCCCATGGAATGTTTTCATGGTTAATTGCGCCAGCCAAAGGCATGATGTAATCAGGTAAGATCGATGGGATCTGCTTCGCGTTAGCCAGATCGTCGCAATGCTTACTTCGCTTCTCGGTGGTAAGGTTGGCACATTTCGAGTGATGTCCAGTCGAAGGGGAATCTTGCAGTCCCCTGGTCGATGATGCTTGTACTCCCTCAGATATAGCTTTATCAACCATAAACTTCTTCAGAGCTTATTCAACGAACTTCTCTATTTCAGTGCGCTCGGCCGAAATTCTCACTGTGACCAAATAAGTCAGGGTGGCGGGGTAAACAACAGATGGTGAGGTCTGATAGCACAGCTCAACACACACAATCACTTCTTTGTTAGCTCAGATAATCACAGGTAGAAAAAAGTGGTTCCGGTGCAGCGTCTGACGGGTTATATAAGAAAGTGTCTTAACAGATTCCTCCAATGGGCAGGAATGCCTCAATCAATACAAATCAGTCTGTTGTGGCGTGGTGTCAACGTCCCAAATGTGTTCTATTCTCCCATAAATGTGTTTTCTATCCGTTTGGAGCGTCGTTCTAACGGTCAGGGAACCTCCAAGGATCATATAGCCTTTCCATGGCGAAGTCCCATTCTGTGTGGTTCTATTGTTCCGAGAGGTTCAGAGCCTACAAGTCTTCTCTATCACTTCCTGTAGCTTTTCCAACTTGGATTTCTTCTTACTAAGCTTACTTGGTTCTTATAGTTGGCTAGGAGACTATGCGGGGATTCTTCCCAGTCATCTTTGTTAGAACCCTATATAATAGGGGAATCGATATTTTGACTCTATCTATCTATTTCAAGCATTATGCTTTTTCTCATGATGCATGGTGAAGGCGGCAGAAAGCGCTCGACACTGTCCAAGCATAAGATGAGTACTTGCACGCGAGATTCAAGGCGATTTCCGGTGCATTTTTAGAAAAAAATTTGAATTGGTTTGAATGGAAATTTTTTATTCTTGTGGTTTATTAGCCAAATTTGGTTTTTATAATCAATTTTTGGTCTTTTAAGCCAAAATTGGCCCCTCGGCCTTATTGCAGAGTGTTCTATTTTGTTTTTCAAAATATAAATTGTTGAAAAAATTATTTTCCAAAAAGTTATATTGGCCGAGGGCCAATCCCCAAGCACTCGACACCAAGAGTTAGCACCATTTCACAAACCAACAGCAAACACACGAGCCAGTGCCAACACCAAACCCCAAAGATAGCCTCAAGCTCATTTCATCGGATTGCATTGTGGCTATTGGCACATATCAATACTCATTTACCTTTTCTCCTCATGAATGTGGGATTAGTCCCCCAAAAACTCTAAAAATAAAAACACAGAGTTACTATGTGTGCCCAGGTGTCGATCAGAGTTTATGTGTCAAGTAATGGCTAGGCGACGACAATCAATGTGTCCAGGCCCAGTTTTTGATGTGCCATATGTAGTAGAGATCATGTGCCAAGGCGACTGCGCAGGTGTCCGAGGGATGTACCAAGTGTGCTTTTGGTAGTGGAACTACTGCAGTGAATATCAGTGAGAATAGCTCTGCTGACCCAGGAAATTTAAATGTTGTTGAAGAAGATGAGCAGCCCACATCAGATGAAATTCATTCTAGAGAAGCAGGCAGTCCGCATTCTCAAGAGTCTAGCAAGAAACTTTCGGCAGTTGCTCCACCATTCAATCCCGGGATGTCTGCACCTATAATCCAAGTATTTGGCACAATTGCAGTTACCCCTTTCAAAGATGGAAGAGATTATGATCCTAGTGGCATTTTACCTCGTCCATTAATCATTCCTCCCGTGAGCAATACAATGGCAGTTGTTACACCTATCCGTAAATCACCTCATCAGTCTCCTGCAACAAGGGTGCCTTATGGCCCTTGCTTGTCAGGTCACAACAAAGCATCTCCTCGTGCTCCCCGCATTAAACCCCAATACATCCCAAATGGGGAGCAAACAACCGAAGGAAATGGTCTCAATGTTCCCTGCAAAATTATGAACCCAGATGCACCTGAATTTGTACCTGGAAAATCTTGGCAACAATCTCAGTCTACACCTCCTCCTGCTATCTCACCTAGACAAACCAAATCTCTTGATGATGATACAGAAGCTCAATGTGAAGATAGTGAAAAGTCTCCAGTGTGCGAGATTGTAACAACTGATGTCCCAGAAGTTATTTCAAACAAGGTTGAAGTGGCTACTATTCCAAAACAAAATGGGTCTGAAGACATTTTGTATGGTACAGTCCTAATTGAAAAAAATGAAGCGGTTCTGAAAAATAGAGAAGACAATGAAGAAAAATATAATGATTCATATAAGATTGATTTTAAGCTTGATGAAACCCAAGAGCAACAACTTCCAAATGTTTCTCAAGATTCAATCCAGCAAAAGATGGATCCAGATGAGAAAAAATATCATGATTCAGGAATCAAGCTTCCTATTTCTACAGTTTTGAAGAGCACTTCATGGGTTGATTGTGTTAGCAGTGAGAGTGAAACTGAGGTTGATGATGCTTTAGATCCTGTTAAAGGTGATAGTGTAGTAGTTGCCATTTTATATACAAACAAAGGAAGCAACAACACAAATTCCCAGTTCAGTGGAAGTGAAACCAGCACTGAAGAAGCATCAAGAAAGAACCACTTTGGCAGTTCTCAACTGGAATGTTCTAATGGTCAAGCAACAGAGCAAATAAAGAAAACTGACGACGAGAAAAGCCTAAAGGAAGAACCTTTGGCAGAAAATGGACATAATCTGAGTGAGTGCTCCGAAAGTAGTGACAGTGGTAGTGGAGACGGGGGTGCAATCAATAAAAATAAGCAAAGAGATAGAGATGGGTTCACTCTTGTAACCAAAAGGAGGAGAAACTACAGAAACCACGAGTTCAAGAACCCAACTAAAAGTGTCTACAAACAACAACCAAATGGTTCTTCTGCACGTCAGTCATCCAAAGAATATAATGGTGCAAACAAGGTTTTGGGTCTTCGTGGAGATAGTGTAGCAGTTGAGGAAGATCAGGAAGCAGATGGCAGCTCGACCAGGGGAAATTTAAATTCTCTAGACAAATGGAAAAGTCTTCCCGCATTTCAGGCAGAGGTTTAAACACAATTTCCCCCAGTTGGAAGCGAATTTGTGACAGCAAGAAGCAAAAAACGACAGATGGCCCAGATTTTATGGCAAAGATCCCCCAACAACTCAACATTCATTTCCAGTAGTTCCAGAATTCGAGAGACCCATCAAACTTTATCAAATGAGTTGTTATTTACATTTTTCGATTTGGTTTATGGGAGACCATCTGCTACAGGTGTCAATCATTGTAACTGCTTTTCTATTTTTAGAAAGAAGAGTTAAAGCTCGAATCTTTTGAAGACTAAGAGATTTTTTATTATTTATGCAAATGTAAAAAACAAACAGAGGGTTCGAGCTAAGTAGGAGAGGGTTAGACCTGTGTAAATTTTCTCTTTGGTTCGGGCTGAGTAGGAGAGGGTTAGACCTGTGTAAAGTTTCCCTTTGGTTCAGGCTAAGTAGAAGAGGGTTAGACCTGTGTAAAGTTTCCCTTTGGTTCGACCTCTGTGAGGGGTTTCGACCTGAAGGGTTTAATTTTCTTTGCTGGAGCATGGGCTGTGTTTGGCCAGAGAACATTTTTTGTAATCTTTAGATGATCAATCAGCAATGGGCATGCTTTTTCTATAGGATTCTTGTGCGGATGTATTGGTGGCGTTTCTTTCCCTATTAAGTAATTTTCCTGTCATTTTTTCTCTTGTTTTCAATTCTTATTGTCAGAAGATAATAACAGAGCAGAATTTATTGTAAAATACTTTGCATCTCATCTTGTGATAATCTTTATGTTACTCATCTAAAAAGATCAGTTAAGGAATTCTTAGTTGCTCCTTTGATTGGATTTTTCCTCCCCTAGTTCTTCCTCAAATCAACACCATCAAAACTTAATTCGATCCAACATTTCCGTTACCTTTCTGTGTGTAAGAACTTTGTCCAGATCTGAGAGTGAATCACATATTTAAGCGCAGACCCCATTTGCCCAATGGCCCTCCTTGCTATCCCAAACTAACCATTTAAAAATAAAAAACCCCATACTTTCATAGCTAGCCTAACAACCATCCCTTACAAACCAAGTTAAATCTAAAAGAGAGATCCCTCTCTGAGTCTTGGAGGGATAGATCCAAGACTCCAAGTGGTTCGAGGTTACCTCTGTGATTGCCTCTGCAGCCTTAAGAAAATTACAGATCGTTAACAATCTTCATCAAATATCTGTCAGGCGTGAGCATTGCGCAGTTCTTTATGTCACCGAGATTGAAATTGTTGTTCTTCAATGTTGGGATCTGCCCCAACTGTCTTGCTTCTACGCGTATCCCCTTCGGGATGTACGTAGTGATCAATGTGTACTCAAAGTTCCGTGGAATGTTGTCATGGTTAACCGTGCCAGCCAAAGGCAGGATGTAATCAGGTAAGATCGATGGGATCTGCTTCGCGTTAGCCAGATCGTCGAGATGCTTACTTCTCTTATCAGTGGCAGGGTTGGCATGTTTCGAGCGACGTCCAGTCGAAGGGGAATCTTGCAGTCCCCTGGTCGACGTTGCTTGTACTCCCTCAGATATAGCTTTATTAGCCATAAACTTCTTCAGAGCTTATTCAACGAACTTCTCTAGTTTAGTGAGCTCGGCCGAAATTCTCACTGTGACCAAATAAGTCAGGGTTGCAGGGTAAACAATAGATGGTGAGGTCTGATAGCACAACTCGACACACACAATCACTTCTTTGTTAGCTCAGATAATCATGGGTAGAAAAAAGTGGTCCCGGCACAACGTTCAACGGGTTAAATAAACAAGTGTCTTAACAGATTCCTCCAACGGGTAGGAATGCCTCAATCAATACGAATCAGTCTGTTGTGGCGTGGTGTCAACATCCCAAACGTGTTCTATTCTCCCATAAATGCATTTTCTATCCGTTCGGAGTGTCGTTCTAATGATCGGGGCGCCTCCAAGAGTACATGTGCATATTTCAACAACAAGAGTACATGTGCATATTTCATTTATAATATTAGAATTACAAAAGTAATGTATATATAATTTCTTACCCTTTAAAAAACAATCCTCAAACTTTCCATTTTTCCCCTTATTCTTTTTAACTTCTTTCCACCTTGTTGAAGAAGTCAAAGTAACTAATTATGATCCACAAGGTTGAGAGATCAAAATTCTTAGTAGGAAACAGTTCCTCATCTGAATCAAAGTTGTCAATTTTGTGATGTTTTTTTGTTACACCTAGAGGGGCTTCAACAACCACAACCTCCCTCAAAGAGGAAAGCCTTGATTCCATTTCTTCTACTCTATCCCTCAAGAAAGGGGTGGATTCCCCACTCAAAATTTTTGGATGTTGATTCACCTCATTTTGATCAATGTGTAGTAGAGTTTTTATTTACTTCATTTTTATCAATGCCAGTTTCCAAACTTGATTCCTTCAAAACATCCCATCTCTTTAATTTTTATTTGTTCCCCCTTTTCAAGGAGGATGAGCTCAAGCGTGGGGACACGTAGCTTCTAAACGACCTAGAAATTAACATATTGTACACCTAAATGGGCCCATGAGATGGTTTAGCTGAAAAAATTATGCTTCGAAAAGGTCCTATCTTCCACAATCAGATTTTTTACTATGTTGGGGTGCATTTTCTTGTGCTAGGTTCCATAAATATGGGATTTGGATCTATACAATGGATTGAAATTTAGAAAAATTATTTGGGTTAAAAAATCTATAATTAAGGTTTTAGAGCCGACGGACTACTAGGGAAAAGACACACCAAATTATTTTTGCAGGTACCGAAGATTGAAGACTGCAGAAAAATGGAATTTCCAAAAGAATTCATTCTTACACCTTACAACTTCTTTGCATGGAAGGAGAAGATGATAATGCATCTTTGAAACAAAGGACTGTACAAGTTAACCATGAACACAGAGGAAGAACCAACATCAGCCTTAGAAAAATCCAAGTATCTAAATTGAATGGATGAAGCATTCGGAACAATATGCAGCCTCATTTCTCCTGAACTTGTCTTTCACATATCCTCCTATAAAACCCTCAATGAAGCCTGGACCACCATGGAAGGGATTTTTGGAAAACAGGATGAGATGAGGGGACACATGCTCGAGGTATAATTTCTCACATTGGATCCAAAAAGCTTCGACAATCTCCAAGATTTCTTTACCAAATATAAGGATTTGTTGTCGCAACTCAAGGCTTGCGGGGTTGATAAATCTAAGGAGGAGAAACAAATGGTTCTCACCATTCTCTCCAAACTTGGTCTAGAATACTCAGTGTTCATATCCACATTTCATTCAGTTAGATTTGTATCTGGATCTACCTAGAAGATTCCCTCTCTTGAGGACTTTATCGAGTCTCTGACACAAAAGCAGAGAAAGATCATCAATATGGGAAAAATCAAAGGCCCAAAGGTGCATGAACTTACTATGAAAGATGGAAGTGGTCATCAATATCATAAATCTAAAGATAAAGACAAAAGGAAATCACATGCAAATCTGAAGAAGGAAGGATACACAAAACCCTTCAACGATGCCTTTGGATCCAAAGGCAGAAAGGGAAGAAAAGGGGAGAAATGCTCTTACTGGCATAAAGGATTCCATCCATAATCCACATGTATGCAGAAAAAGATAGATCTAATGACCCAAATACTTCAACAAAACAACCTTAGAGATCGCATCCCCGAGGGTGCTAAGAAGAAGAAGCCAAAAGATTAGAATCCCAAGAAAGGCAATTCTAGCCATGCTTTGATTGCCATCAACTCCTCTCTCGATGCTTGGATTGTAGATTCAGGAGCATCACACCACATGGATTCCACAAAAGAGGTCTATTCTTCATTGGATGCATGCAAAGGTCCTCCTATTCTGATGGGGGGAAACTCCCCAGTCGAGGTCACCGACAAAGGAAGGATTGAACTCACAAACGAAAGCTTAAAGAATGTGTTGCACGTTCCCAAAATTTCTGCCAATCTTCTCTCCGTGTATCAGATGACTAAATCTGGCACTAGAAAGAGATTCATATTCACACCTGATGCAATGGATATCTATGACATATAAACCAGTTCTAGGGTTGCTACCGGTGAGGTAAATCATTAATCTAGACTCTACACATTTTCTGAACTTATTGAACCAGATTCTGCATTACTTCTTACCCATTCTGATGAAAGCAGTAGGATATGGCACAAAAGGTTTATACATTTAAATTTCAGATATATGCAACAACTTAGCAAGTAGGGAATGGTTTATGGTCTACCTGACATCCACTTCTCCAAAGGAATTTGTGAGGGATGTGTTCTTGGAAAACACCCTCAAGAGAAATTCAACAAAGGAAATACTCAGAGAGCTTCCTCTCCTTTAGATCTGATCCATAATGACCTCATGGACCCTTTTATGCATCCATCAATCAACAAAGCAAGGTATGTGCTCATTTTTTTTGATGATTTCTCACGCTTCATGTGGATTTTATTTCTCAGGAAAAAATCATAGGTCTTTCAACACCTCAAAGATTTCAAAGCCCTTGTTGAGACACAGTCATGAAAGAAAATCAAACTCCTCCGAACAGATAACAGGGGAGAGTATGTCAAACATGAGAGTAGAATATTTGTCATGAGGCAGGGATTCAGTTGCAACACGCGGTTCCCTATACTCCACAGCAAAACAAAGTTGTTGAGCGGAAAAATAGATCTCTAAAAGAGATGGCATCTTGCATGCTACATGTAAAGTCACTTCCACAGAGATTATGGGCCGAAGAACTTAATTGTGCAACCTACATCCAAAATAGATCTCCCCATAGATATGTCAAGGATAAGACCCCCTACGAAGATTGGAGCAGCCTCAAACCGGAAGTGACCCACTTTCATATTTTTGGTTCATGTGCATGGGCCCCGATTCCCTCTAAAAAGAGGAAGGCACTCGATCCACAGAGCACATGGTGTATCTTTATTGGATACCTCGACGGTGTGAAGGGATACAGACTTATTGATCTTTCCTCGAACCGTCTCATCATTGAGTGAAGTGTCCAATTCGAAGAAAGTGTCTCGCATGTACCTCAGCAGTTGCATGCAAACACCTTTGTTCTTCCACCTATCAAAGATGATGAGCATGCACATGCCAACTTTTCTTCAGATGAGTGTTCCGATTTAGAGGATTTAGATGATCCAGATACAGAGTTAGTACAGTTAGATGCAGATTCAATGCATGTAGATGCAGATGTAGAGCCAGAGAAGAGGCCCAAGTGGGCTCATACTACTCTTCAGGATTCAGGGGATCTTGTTGGGGATCCAGCTGATACTAGGATGAATCGATTTGATTTCAAGAAGCCTCCTCTTGCACTCACTTACACTGAACTATTTACACCCAGGCATCTTTTCTTGGATCAGTCTTTAGATCCACAATCTTATGGTGAGGTTGCTGGAAATCCCTTTTGGGAATCTACCATGCAGGAGGAGTACAACTCCCTCCTCGAGAACCAGACTTGGGATCTGGTTCCCCTTCCTTCAGGAAGGAAACTTGTCAGGTGCAGATGGGTTTGTAGGACCAAAAGCGCATCGGATGGATAGATTAGCATATACAAAGCCAAACTAGTTTCCAAAGTCTTTCAGCAGGTGCATGGCATTGACTATGATGAGACCTTCACTCCATTAGTGAAGATGGATTCCATACATTTGTAACTTGCCATTATGGAAGCCAAGGGATGGGAAGTCCATCAAATGGACGTGAAGAATGCATTTATTCATGACGATCTCTCCGAGGAGATCTATATGGAGAAGCCCTAGGGATTTATGCAAGATTCATCTTTGGTTTGTCGACTGAAGAAATATCTTTATGGCCTCAAGCAGGCTCCGAGGCCATGGTATGCCAAGATGGACTCCTCCCTGTTGTCACAAAAATTTGTACGTTGTAAATTAGACCCAAATGTTTACATGCTTAGGACGACTGATTCATTTCTACTCCTAGTTTTGTATGTTGATAATTTTTTGATCATTGGTTGCTCGACTTCAACGATTGTTGCAGTCAAGAGGATTCTACATGATATGTTCTTGATGACATACATGGGTCCGCTACATTTCTTCCTTGGACTCGATATCATTCAATATGCATCAGGCATCAAATTGTCTCAGGCCAAGTATGCATGAGATATCCTTGAGAGATTTCACATGACAGACTACAACTCTGCCCCGACTCCTTTCCTATCAGGAGTCATACTTGAGGATGGCGGGGAAAATCCACTGGTTGACAACACACTATACAGAAAAATAGTGGGGAGCTTTTTGTATCTCACACACTCCAGACTAGGCCTCTCCTATTCAGTTGGTACAGTCTCCAGGTTCATGCAGGAGTCGCATGAGCTACATTGGAAAGATGCAAAGTGTATCCTTCGATACGTACAGGGCATCATCACCTTTGGGATTCACTATTCAACAGACTCTACATTGGACCTCATCGAGTTCACTAATTTTGACTGGGTTGGCGATAGCATTGATCGCAAGTCCACATCTGGTTACTCACTTAGCCTTGGTTTTGAGCCTATTTGTTGGTCGAGCAAGAAGCAGGTTGTTATTTCTCTATCTTCAGTCGAGGTAGAGTATAGAGGGGTAGTTAACATAACCATTCAGGCTATGTGGCTACAACATTTTCTCATTGAATTGGGCATTCAGTTTCATCGGTTGATCGTCATCTGGTGTGACAACCAAAGCACTCTGAAGTTTTGCAGAGATCCAGGTCATAGGTAGCGAACGAAGCACATCAAGATCCACATGCACTACATTCAAGACTTAGTACACGAGGGGATCATCGACCCGCAGTTCTGTCCTTTAGCAGAACAGAACGTGGACATCTTCACCAGACCTTCACTGAGAAGACGTTCTATTCTCTGTGCATTCGTCTTGGAGTGAAGGACACAATTGCCTAGCAACTGTT
>ML816672.1:37980-50544 GCA_009831015.1 Picea engelmannii | reverse complement strand
AAAGATGCATGGGTGGAAACGGTTTAGTAGCAGTGAGTGCAAGACGAGGCTCCTCAAAATCAGATCGAGTCCTCCTAGTATCAGTTGGATCCCCAATAAGATCCCCTGCATCCTGAAGAGTAGTATGAGACCACTTGGGCCTCGGCTCTGGATATACATCTGCATCTGCATGCACTGACTCTAGATATGACTATATTGACTATGTATCTGGATCATCTGGATCATCTGAATCATAATTCTCATTTGAATAAGAGTCGGCATGTGCATTCTCATCATCTATGACAAGTGGAAGAACAAACGTGTCTTCATGCGGCTGTTGAGGTACATGCAAGACACTTTCCTCAAATTGGACAATTCAATCAATGATGAGATGGTCTGAGGAAAGATCAATAAGTTTGTATCCCGTCACACCGTCGAGGTATCCAACAAATATACACTATGTTCTCTGTGGAACGAGTGCCTTCCTCTTTTCAAAGGGAATCGGGGCCCATGCACGTGAACCGAAAATAAGAAAATGGGTCACTTCCGATTTGAGGCTGCTCCAAGCTTCGTAGGGGGTCTTATCCTTGACAGATCTATGGGGAGATCTATTTTGGATGCAGGTTGCACAATTAAGTGCATTGGCCCATAATCTCTGTGGAAATGACTTTGCATGTAACATGTAAGATGCCATCTCTTTTAGAGATCTATTTTTTCGCTCAGCAACTTTGTTTTGTTGCGGAGTATAGGGAACCATGTGTTGCAATGGAATCCCTGCCTCATGAAAAAGATTTTATATCTCATGGTTGACATACTCTCCCCCATTATTTGTTCAGAGGAATTTGATTTTCTTTCCTAATTGTGTCTCAACAAGGGCTTTGAAATCTTTAAGGTGTTGAAAGACCTCTGATTTTTGCCTGAGAAAGAAAATCCATGTGAAGCGTGAGAAATCATCAACAAAAATGTGCACGCACCTTTCTTTGTTGATTGATTGATGCAGAAAAGGGCCCATGAGGTCACTATGGATCAAATCTAAAGGAGAGGAAGCTCTCTAAGTCTTTCCTTTGTCAAATTTCTCTTGAGGGTGTTTTCCAAGAACACATCCTTCACAAATTCCTTTGGAGAAGTGGATGTCGAGTAGACCATCAACCATTACCTTCTTTCTAAGTTGTTGCACATATATGAAATTTAAATGCTCAAAAATTTTGCTCCATATCCTACTGCTTTCATCAATATGGGTAAGAAGTAATGAAGAATCTGGTTCAATAAATTCAGAAAATGTGTAGAGTCTAGATTGATGATTTACCTCACCGGTAGAAACCATGGAATTGGTTTGCATGTCATAGATATCCACTACATCAGGTGTGAATATGACTCTCTTTCTGGTGCCGGATTTAGTCCTCTGATACACGAAGAGACGATTGGTGTAAAGTTTGGGAATGTGCAACACATTCTCGAAGCTTCCGTTTGTGAGTTCAATCCTTCCTTTGTTGGTGACCTCGACTGGAGAGTTGTCCCCTGTTATCAGACAGTTTGTAGTTAGGATAATGGATTGATGAAAAAAGGTCAAACTGGTGTAACTGAAGCAATCCCACCCACTGTCACCTCGATGGGAAGGTTCTTTCTATTTAGGGAGGTAAGGCCCAGGGGAGACGTCCTCGGTGACTTGGGTTTTTTGAGAAGGAAAAAGTTTTAGTAAGGCTAAGTGTTAATAATCCCCCTCACAAGTCACCACTTGATCAGAAAGTCTGGCTTAAATATAGCCAAAAGTAATAACCAAGAAGAGTACCTACCCGAGACAAAGAAACAAAGAAACTAGGCACATGCAAGCTTTCTTTCTGGTTAGTACTTCATATAATCAATGACTTTTATGAAAATAAGAAATTGTACAACGATATTGACGAAATAAATCAATGTTTACAAGATAGCAATGATTACAATATATATTACTTCTCAATAAATGCTAAAGGCACTTCGCAATAGAAATGGAAATTTATCATTAATGTAACAATACTTGAAGCAACGCTTTAGCTAATTATTCAATTGCTTTAAAGGAAAATAGATGTTGCACAAAGGTGTTTATAACATAGAAGGTGACGATAGCACTAAGGTTAGTAGAACTAATCTAGGTTAGGGTTAGTAAGATTTAGGGTTTGTTCAAAGTAGTTGGTTGTTTGTATGATCAAGGGTACTCAAGCAATAAAGGTTTGATCAATGTCTTAGTAGGGAATATGGAGTCAAAGAGGCAACAAAGGTTGAAGGACTAAAATGATAATGAAGGGCCAAAGACAAGAGGGGTAAGTGTTAAGGTGTTGCTAAAGCAAGGCCTCAACAACGAAACCCTAGGAGAGAGAGTCTCACTTCGGTGTAGAAAAAACTAGGCCTCAATGCTCTCTCCTCCTTCTTTATCTCAATGGAAAAACAACTAGCTCAAAAGATAATTGATCTAAGATGAGACTTTGAAAGTGACATGTTGCTAGAGAAAGGCCTCACTAGTCAAACCCTAGGGAAAGACGGCTCACCAGGTGTAGGATACCCTAGGTCTTGATGCGTCTCTCTCCTTATTAGCTCAACAAAAAGTAAAACAACTACGCTAGAAGGAAAGAATAGAGTGTTGCTAAGGCAAGGCTTTATCTTACTTCAACAAATAAAATGGCTTAAAACCTTGGTAGGGACATGAGACAAGGAAATTCAATGTGTGCTTGTCACCTAGGGTTTGATTTAGCAAGTTATAATAATAAATGCAAGAAAAAAAATACTACAACCATTCAATCAAGAAGTTTTGTAGAAATTTACTTACATTTAACCAAGAAATCACATAGCAAAACCCTAGTTGTAATACCTTCCACCAAGGGAAATGCCAAAATGCCAAGAAAAGGTCTTCCTTCAACAAGTGCGCCTCATAATTTCAACCAATAACCCTAAGAAGGGCACCAATTTCAGACCTCACCAAGTGGTGAGTGAAATATGATGAAACAATGAGAGTCAAAACCCTCAATTTATACAGTAGCAGTGACCTAAATTACATTTTAGGTCATTAAAAGGCCCACAAGGCCAAAATACTAAAATCATATTGTTTTACATTAAATGTTTGAAAATTAAGCCCAAATCAAGCAATAGAGAGACGTCATCCCCTTTCTAGGGTGAAGTTAGCCCCTTCTAGGTAAAATGCAGCCTCTTGGAGCAAAATGTTAGCCCTCCTTAGGCTTCTTCAAGCTGCCACACGTGCCAAAACTGCCAAAGTTGCCTCCCAAAACGTCCATATTATTGGGTGATGTCATGGACATTCTGGGAGACATCCTGGGCCTTCCAAGGCCAGCGTTCCTATGGAAAGGGCTCAACCCCCCTAGGTACATATCTGCTCAGTTGTCTCTATTGGATTCTTCTGCTCTTCCCTAGTACAAATGACCTACCCTGTATCTTCCCTCTGTTGGGGTCTCAACATCCATATGGTGGTCTCTTTAGCCCCATGGAGGTCCGAACTGATCATCTTCCCCTGTGTACCTGTCCAAGATGGTACTTGTTCGTCGGGCATGATCCTGCACATCAACAACTACGCCCTCCATGGGCGGATAAGTCAGATGGATCATAGCAATGTCAGTCATATCTAATCATCAATATTTATTAAACATGTGCATAAAACCCCTTTACCCCAGTCCAGTGCTCAAAGACATTATACAAGTCTGCAATACAAGCTTGGGGAAAGTAACAAGATGTCCTATTGGGCTAGAGTCTATTGGAAAAAGGTTGTTCCTAGAAAGGATCAAATCCAAGTCATGCAATTAGGTGAGGTGGATGGGGATGCCTGAGCAAAAAGGTGCAATGATAGTAGGGATGGATTACCAATGGATGCCTCTATGGAGGGTGAGCTTCACCTGACATGGATGAAAATATTTCCAAGCCCATTCATGCCTTTTAATCTTCATTTTTTCCAAGATGTTAATCAAAGGACACTGGCCTGTCTTGGTGACCAGTGGTGGAAATGTTAGCCACAAACATTTCATGAAAATGGGAAGGTTGGATCGTGATGAGACCCCCTTTCTCTTAGCTATGCCACCAAGATCCACTACCCTGGTGTGGTGACCATATGCTAGTAGTGTCATGCCACTATATTCTCATGGACCTAATAAGTCGGCTCATGATGAGACCACCTATCCTCTAACCAGGTCTTATCTTATTATTTTTTTATCTTTTTATTTCTTTTTCTCTCAAGAAGCTAGTTAAGGGACACTTCCCTGGCTTGGTGACCAGAGGTGGCAATGTTACCCACAAGTACTTTCACAAAAATGAGAAGGTTGGCTCATGATGAGACCCCCTTTCTCTTGGCTATGCCACCAAGAGCCACTACCCTGGCGTAGTGACCAGATGCTAGTAGTGTCATACTGTTAGGCACCCATGGAGCTAATGAGTTGGCTCATGATGAGACCCTCCATCCCTCAACTAGGTCTTGATTTATTTTTTACGGGTCTCTCTGTTTCTTGCCGAGAAGCCTTTATTCCTTTCTCAGGGATCCCTAGGCGAAGCATCTTGAAGTTTTATTCTTAGGATTTAATTGTCAGCTTCTTTTACCCCCCAGACATTTAGCCCATTTTTCCCATAAGGCAAGGTACAACCCCTAAATGATTGGCTAACCCTATGCCCAGACCAATGTAACGGGAAGG
Organism: Picea engelmannii; assembly: GCA_009831015.1. NCBI lineage: Eukaryota > Viridiplantae > Streptophyta > Pinopsida > Pinales > Pinaceae > Picea > Picea engelmannii. Next base: position 45,904 of record ML816672.1, on the reverse strand, counting down.
GTGAGAGGGAAATAACATGGAAAGTGGTATGTATGATAGGCACGGATGATGGATTTTCATAAATCCTCCCAGTAGCAACTCAAAACCTATGGACACAAGCTTTCTAGGGCATTTTTTCATTCCCCCCAGGCATGGTCAAGTGGACAAGCATAAGATCCAAGCACCTGTTAGAAACAAAGGAATCAAATGCACATATTCACAGGTTTTGAGGATCAGAGTGACACATACCATGATACACGGGCTCATTACCTCATGGAGCAAGAACCATCTTTGATGTAGGACCAAGCTAAAGGTGATGGATGTTGCTACTGCTGCTGACAAAGTGGAAGTGCTAAAAGAGAGAAAAGATGGGCCCTCCAGGGCCATGCTTAATTTGATCTGGCTCTCGGTACTCCATGTCTAGGACCTATGGGCCTTGAGACATAATCTCCTAGCTATCCCTGAAAGTGGGGGATAATGATGCAGGAGCATCATTGACAAGTACACATGATAGGACAACTCAACGCCTAAGAGCCAATTTGGAGTCTCGAACACTAGCCAGTACTGCAAATATTTTGAAGCGGTAGAAAACAAAAGAGGAAATATCACACACATGGAGACAAAATGAGCACGTGTGACTTGGGAGCTTAACCCTAGTCTCAATGTAACCGCAATTAGATAGCAGTTAGTTTGTTTCTTTTGTATAAAGAGAGAATTTTGTAAACCCAAAAGGGGGGTTACAATAGCTGTGAGCAATTAAGAGAATCAGAGCAGTGATTGTTGTTTGAATTTTATTGTAACCATTTTCTTGATTTTGAATGAAGATAACATAGGAAAATTGATCCAATGTATGGTGTGAATATTGTTTACAATTTCCCTGTTGTTGTCGTTAATTTTTTCAAGAATGAATGAATCTTTCTACGAGTGCATGTAGCTTTGAAATGCTTGTATAAATTTTAAAACTTCTTTTCTTCGTGAGCCGGTGCAAGGTGTGCACATAGTCCACAAGGAGTACGTTGACAAGGTATGTTTTGACTCGTAAATCTCAGAAGAAATAGCTTAATATTTCCTTTGCAGGTAGTGCAAAGTGACTGTTGCAAGGTGTGCAAAGTTGTTCGCAAGAATCTAGATATTGCGTAAGAATCTGTTGCAAGGAGTGCACGGATCCAGAATTTGACTCAATGTCGAAGTGACTCCATAAAGAAGTCGAAGGACAAGAACAGAGGAATGCCAAGAAGGCGGGAAATAATTATTTTCAAGAACCTTTGGATCTGAGTTTGATGAATTTCCCAGAAAAGAAAGAAGTTCTTGGGAGATCAAAATATTTGAGGAGATCAAGCTCAGGAGGGGTAGAACTTTCCAAGAAGTGATAACGAGATCCAAGAAGTGGACTCGCAGGAAGGATAAAGGTCAAAGTATTTAAATCTTTCGAAAAATCTTCTAAGTTAGAAGAAAGCATAATCTCAAGTGTAAATATCTAGATCGTCTGATCAACGCCTAGACAACGAGGACTGAGCGCAAAGGAAAAGATCTCAATCGTTTGATCTGAGAGCCAAAGAAAGGATCTTAGTCATCCGATCTGCGCGCAAAATGATACTAGTCGACTGATCAAGGTAAAGTGCACTAACCTTAAAGCTTTGAAAGTGTATAGGAGAATCAGACTTACGAACCTCCAAAATCATCGGAGTTGGCCATTGTCAAGGAGGACATGTGGCGAGAGATCAACATTTTGCTGACTCGCAGATTGGAAAGGTCAAAGAGTAGAGTTGTGGGGATTCACGAAGTGAAAAATCGTGAACTATGAACTCACAAAAAGATGGCAGTCATTGATCATTCTGAAATCATCGAGACCGTCCATTGTCAAGGAGGACACATGGTGAGAGATCATCAATTCACTGACTCGTGACTTAAAGAAGTCAAAGGCAGAGTTACAAGAACTCGTGAAACATGAAATTATGATTTGATCACAGCCGTTGATCGAAGGAGGGAGCTGAACCATAGATTTGGTCTTGTCGGGAGTTCGTGACTCGAGAAATTAGAGGTAAGAGTTTTGAGGACTCGTGAAACATGAAATCACGATTTGATCTGAGTCATCAGATCGAGGAAAGATCTAGATTGTTCATTGTACAGGGGGACAATTCACAAAGTGTGAACTCACAAAACATGAAATCACGAAGTGCTCGAAAGATTGGCCCACGGTCATAGCGAAGGGTCACATCATTGAAGGGGAATAGAGGGGCTAGCATGTGCTAGGCTCCTATTAAGATTTTGGGAGTCGAGAGATTCAGAGCAACTCACATGTAAATAACCAATACGTGAAGTCATGATGTGCCTTTCGATTAGGCGACTGGTCACAGCCTTGGCCACATAAAGGGAGGGGCTTAACCAGGAGAGCTAGCATCTAAATACGCTGAAGCTTAAAGGCATTAAGGATAAATTCGTGGGTTCCATATAACCTGTGCTTTAAGGAAAAGAGATCATGTTAAGTAGATTTGAGGTTCTTGAGGGACAAAGAGTCAATCCAACTCAATTTCTTGATCGATCTTAGACCGGGAGGTCTCACAACCCTTAGGACAGAAGGGGGTCTGCATCAAGTGGTATTAGAGATGATTTTCATCTGTAGATTTCAGGTGAAGGAGATAAATGAGATAAAGGAGACAAAATAACTCGAATTTGTACTCTCTGTGTGAGAGACAGTCAACACAATTCCACCGAGGAGACGAGGGGAGCCACCTTTATCCAATTGCATTGTAGAAAGAGAGATGTTATAACTTCGTGCAAGGCTGGAAGCGATGGAAGCAGTGCAGAGAAGAGCACCTGTTGCTAGTGACGTCAACGATGCAAATAGTGAAGATGTAGAAGCCGAACAAGTTGCAGGGGAACATGTTGCCGAAGAACACTTGCTAAGAGAAGTTGTTATATTGGGAGCTAGAGACAAGATAGAGGTCTCGATGTATGAAGGAAATTTGGATGTTGAAGAGCTATTGGATTGGATAAGGTCCATGGACAAATATTTTTATTATGAAGGTGTCAACGAGGAGAAAAGGGTGAGACATGCTATCCATAGGCTTAAAGGACACGTAGCACTATGGTGGGATGAACTGTAGGCTGAGAGGCAAAGTAGAGGAAAACATAAGATAAAGAATTGGGACAAAATGGTAGCCAAGATGAAGGCAAATTCATGCCCAAAGATTATCATATCAATCTATTTAGGAAGTTTTAGAACTCGAGATAGAAGGGTATGACAGTCAAAGAATACACAGAGGAGTTCTACAAGTTGAACATTAGAGTTGGACAAAGAGAGCAGGATGAAGAAAATTTTTCCAGGTATATGAATGGCCTGAGGTACGAAATCTAGGATGAGCTCAACATGATGTTGGTACGGACAGTGGAGGATGATTATCAGTTTGTGTTGAAGGCAGAAGAGAAGTTCACCAGAAAACAAAGCCAATGAGGTAGAGGTAAAATATTAACCCCGAACAAAGGCAAGGGAGTTTCCCATGACAAGGTGCATAATTCCAAAGATGAGGCTGAAACTCCACACAATCACTCGGAAAGAGGAGGAAGTTCCCAAGGAATACATGGTGGTGGAAGAAACTTTTTTAAAGGAAGAGGCAGAGGATGAATAAGATGTTGTGCCTGTGGAAAGACAAGGCACGTGTCTTGGGAATGCCCCAAGAAAAATAAAGAAGGAGGAGAAGCTCACATTTCAGAAGCACAAAGAGAGAATGTTGAAGTTGATGGAGCAGAGGATGGAACATCCCTGATGATGAGAAAGGTTCTCTTAAAACCAGCGACAAAAGTTAAAAGGCCAGTGCAGAGAAACAGTCTCTTCGAGACAACTTGCAAGACTAGAGACAAATTATGCAAGGTGATAATTGACAGTGGGAGCACTGATAACTTAGTATCCACGGAGATGGTGGAGAAATTGAAGCTGGAGACAGCTGCACACCCACAGCCATATAAAGTCTCATGGTTGCAGAAAGGACACCAGATAATGGTTACTAAATAATGCTTGGTTGAATTTAAGATAGGAGGATATAGAGATGAAATTCTGTGTGATGTAATTTCCATGGATGTATGCCATATTTTTTTGGGAAGACAATGGCAATTTGATAGGAATGTCATTCATGATGAGAGGAAGAATACATACACCTTGGAGAAGAATGGTAGAACACACATGTTGCTGCCAATAGAGGAGAAGAAAGTGAAAGGAGAAGCCAACACAATCATACTTCTCATGAGTGGGAAGGAACTCCTGAAAGAAGTTAAGAAAGAACAGGAGATGCAGTTTGTTGTGGTGAGGAAACCAAGATTCATCCTTACTAATACTTCGATGGATGATTTTCCTGAAGAATTTCAGGAATTGTTGGAAAATTTTTGCAACATAGTGGTGGATGAGCTACCTAACTCATTACCACCCATCAAAATTATCAACCATCATATTGATTTGATACCAGGAGAAATTCTGCCAAACAAAGAAGCATACAGATTGACACCAAGAGAGAATGAGGAGGTAAAGAACCAGGCCCAGGAGTTGTTAGACAAGGGTTTGGTCAAAGAGAGCTTGAGTCCATGCACCGTACCAACTTTGTTGAGTCCAAATAAATATGGAGGATGGAGAATGTGTACAGACTCAAGATCCATCAACAAGATCACTATTAGGTATAGATTCCCTTTGCCAAGAATAGATGATTTGATGGACTTTTTAAGTGGAGAAAATTTCTTTTCTAAGATAGATTTGAAAAGTGGATATCACCAAATCAGAAAGAGGCAAGGTGATGAGTGGAAGACAACCTTTAAGAAAAATGAAGGTTTGTATGAGTGGCTTGTTATGACATTTGGCTTAACCAATGCCCCAAGTAATTTTATGAGGCTGATGAATGAAATACTGAAATATTTCATTGGAAAGTTCGTGGTGGTGTATCTAGATGATATATTGATCTTTAGCAAGACTAAAGAGGAGCATTTAAGGCACTTGACATTGGTGATGAGGAGACTACAATAGGAGAAGTTGTTGATAAACCTGAAGAAGTCCTCTTTTATGAAGACATAACTCATTTACTTGGGTTTTGTGATCTCCCAAATGAACTAAAGATGGATTCGGATAAGGTGAAAGCAATAAAAGAATGACCATCACCCAGGAGCATGTTTGAGGTAAGAAGCTTCCATGGATTAGTGAGTTTCTATAGGAAGTTCATCAAATATTTTAGTACAATTTGTGCACCAATGATAGATACAGTGAAGAAAAGGCACAAGTCTTTTAAATGGACAGAGGAGGCCGAGAAGAGCTTCAATATACTAAAGGAGAAAATAACAGAGCGACCAATTTTGGTCTTGAAAAATTTTGAGAAGATGTTTCAAGTAAGGTGTGATGCAAGTGGCGTTGCGATTGGAGGAGTTTTGAGCCAGGACAATAGACCTGTTGCTTACTTCAGCGAGAAGATGAATGAGACTAAGAGAAATACTCCACCTATGACAAAGATTTTTATACCATAATCCAAGCCCTGAAGAAATGGAGACAATACCTTGTGCCACACGAATTTGTCTTGTATAGTGATAACCAAGATTTACAATTCATAACCAAACAGGAAAAATTGAATCAGAGGCATGCAAAGTGGATTGAGTATATGTAGAATTTTACTTTTGTCATAAAACATATTGTTGGGAATGCTAAAAAAGTTGTTGATGCATTGAGCAGGAGATGTTTGACTCTGTAGGAATTTCAGGTAAAGACCTTAGGGTTTGAACACCTTGAGGAAATCTACAATGATGATCCAGACTTCAAGGAAGCATACGAAGCATGCGTGAATCCTGTGTTGAGAGATAGGAGCTAGTGGACAGAKTATATGATTCAAGAGGAATTGTTTTTCAAGGGCAATCAATTGTGCATACCAAAATTCTCAATGAGGGATAACCTTTTGAAGGAAAAACATAGTGGAGGATTGGTTGGATATTTCGGCCATGATAAGACATTTGCGCARTTGAGCAKTTCATACTATTGGCCAGGTATGAGAACAAATGTAATAAAATTCKTGAATAGATGCAAAATCTACCAACATGAAAAAGGTAAAAGACAAAGCATTGGATTCTATCAACCATTTCCCATACCAGAGAAGCCTTGGGATGCAATAAGCATGGATTTTKTGTTGGGATTACTAAGAATGCAAAAAGGATTTGATTCCATATTTGTGGTGGTGGATAGATTTTCAAAGATGGCACATTGTATCCCATGCCATAAGACCAGTGATGCAACACGTGTTGTGAATCTATTCTTTAAGGAAGTTGTGAGACTTCACGGCCTACCCAGAAGCATTGTCTCAGATAGAGACATGAAATTTGTTGGTCATTTTTGGAGAACACTGTGGAAGAAGTTGGGGACAGATTTGTCCTTCAGCTCATCTTATCACCCTTAGACAAATGGGCAGACTGAGGTGGTAAATAGAAGTTTGGGAAACTTATTGAGGAGTCTAGTCACTGAGAACCATAATCAATGGGATCAAATTCTTCCACAAGCAGAATTTGCATACAATGAATCACCAAACGAGAGCACTGGGAAGAAATATGCATATCTAGGTTCATCATCTATATAATTATGGAGGTGACTGGATATTTTTAGTAGGATCACCATAATCCAAACTTAGTCCAACATCTTCAACAACATACTCCCGAGGTGGAGATGTCTTGTCCGATAAAACTCATTTAAAAATATACCAAAAATCATAAAAACATAATAATTTTAAAATATATAAATTGTGTTTATTCTACATGAAAAAAGAACAAATCAAAAGGTGACAATGTCCATGAAAACCATTAATTGAATTTGCATGGAAATATCCTCCTCGTAATTAGTGCACATTTGGGTACTTGGTCTTGCCCTGGAAAGTCCCGTAGAGAACGCCTTTATGGTAAATATTTCGCTGAGCAATATTACTATGTGAGCAATGGTAAATATTACTATGTGATTAATTTACGATTTTTGTTCGAAGGACCTGAATTAGGGTTAATTTAAGGAAATGAAACTTCTATCACTTTTTCCATAACTAATAATATGAAACCGTAGAAGTTCCAACAAATACGATGAACACGCTTACAACTATCATCAAGCAACATATCACTGCATCGAATTTTTGCATTTGCAGACTTGCAAATGTGGTATATCGAAACTGGAAATATCTCATAGCACACAATAGAAGAATCAGTTAGAGTCCTGGATGAGTTAACAAACTGATAACCAAAAAAATTCCACAAGTCGTGCAATTGTGTAAATTCAAATCAGTTTTCTCTCTTTTCACGAGTATGCTAGCGAGTCTTTATTCTAGTAGTCGAGGGTTTTGGAAGTTGGATCCTACTGTGGAAGCTCTGAACAAGATATGGGCACAACTATCGAAATCTAAGATTGAGATGTTGTGAACGTTTCCAATACAGAACGTGAAAGTGGGTAACCTTACTATTTGTCTGTCGCACCCAAGCATTCATAAAGGGACAGGGATCTTGCCAAAGGTATGCACCCCCCGATATTATCAAAGAATTTGTTACCTTACCAAAACTATCCATTAAGAGAATTATGCAAAATATTTGAGACATTTAAGATTCATTTAAAGATTTTCAGAGAAATATATGAAACCCACGAACAAATGAGGAAATTTAGGCTAGAGAATGAAATGCACGGATAGAATCCAAATGTGGTAATTTGAAAAGTTAATTATTTAAACATGGCAATCATATGGTGATACAGTAATTTCTCAATATGATTAGGTAAATGTTATAAAGTAAATAGGTTAATGGATGCATTCAAAAATACAAGAAATTTATGAAGAGTAAATCACATTCATTGATTTGGGAGGACGACTAAGAATATGCCGGTGGGACCTCGTGGGAGGGGGGGCATTATTAGAGAAATTTTATTATTATAATTTGAGGGGGGGGGCATTAATAGGAAAAT